>CAJHQQ010001077.1:0-118615 GCA_905132885.1 Moricandia moricandioides
GTTTACAACAACTTTTAATTATTGTAAGAATATCTCCATAAAACAAGGAAAATATATCTTTCTTTATGTAATGTCGTTTTTTTGGTGGTTTCCATGGTTTCAAGGATAGCTCATCTTTATCCATATTTCGATACCAAATATATTGTAACGAAATATAGATTTTGAAAGATTCTTCATCCATTTTCGAAGTTTTCTTCTACTCCTTATCTCATAATGTAGATTCTTCGACATGTCTTATAATTTTTCTGGATCCCAAATTCTCCGGCCAAGAGACCATATACTGTGATGAATAAAAAATCGTACGTTTGATTGAAATTTGATATTTTTTGTCAAAACAACATCGCAGTGGGCGTTTTCCACTACGGAGATGAACAATATCAGAATGGGACTATCGTAAAACCGTCCAATAACGACATCATGATGGAACTCCAATAACAACCGGTTATACACCAAATGGTGGTGCTTTAAACTTGTCGTTGACGATGCATGAAATAATCTCAAGTCGGGAGTAACCAGATTCTGATCAACAATCATCATTGTCAAGACAAGAAAACTTACAACCTTGGCTAGAAGGGGAATACATAAAGAAGCACCATGAACATGCTTTTGGAGAAAACCAGAACCAAGACCATTGTGAACAGAGAAAACATCATGTGGATGTTTGGTTTGGAATAGCATCACTTGAAACACATGTGGCTTCCGAGATCAGAGCCAGACTTATAGAGAAGAAAAATCAAATCGCTTTGTTGATCGCCATTAACCATCTCTCTCTCTCGTTTTTTGTCGTCTTTGTTATCTTATACAATAAACTAGAGTTTTATCTCTCTATAAGGCTTTTGGTGAATGGCATTCTCTATTTAAATTTTTAAAGCAGCTTTCTTGTGGAGTATTCTTAATTTGGGTTAGGTCTTGTGATCTAATGCATGATTCCATATATCTGTTTTTCTTAAAATTAGATGTTAGCTTCAGGCCCATTAGCTTGCAATCTTCTCCCAGAAAATGTGTACTCCGAGATTCACGTGAGACCACCTTACCGAGGAAGAAAACCTTTTGCTCCACTATTTTCCGTTTCAGTAAGATAATAATGGCAATCAATCAAATTAACCCACTATTTGATCTTCAGTTCCTATTCTCTGCCTTCGTCGTTAGTAACGTTCAGTATATGTTTGAACCGAGTTTGTTCGGATCTGAGTATAAGAGATACAAAACTCATCGGTGGAGTATTACAAAGGCGATTAATAGATCGAAAAAATGTTTGTCGGTTTACAAATAAGGAAATGGACGGTGGAAGTAAACCGGTGCTCGTCAAGCTGGCTGGGAAAGTACAAGTCGGCAGATGCAAGATAAATGAAACCTTAATTCTAGCCGCCAAGTGTATGTTAATATCTTGATCCCTTTTCTGTGCCTCTTGTTCTTCTTATATATATGTTTGTACCTCTGTTTCCCTAGGTCGGCTTGTCCCAATGGGCCTCATCTTGTAGGGCCATCTTACTGGGCAGACGAATTAAACTACTGAGCATAAGCTTTTAGTCACTCTGTCAGTCGGCTAAAAGCAGTCTTTCATCGGCTAAAAGCAGTCTTGAGTTGAGCCAATACGCTTGCTTTGGATCCTACATACCGAACCGATGCTTCAAGACTGATGGGCCAAGACCTACTATCTGATGGGCCTTGTGGATGGATATAATCCACCTCCTACCGTATATATACAACCTCAGAAAAAAAACCTCTTCCATATTTCCGCTTCCAAATTTTCAGAGCTAACAATAACTCAAGCAGCATCAAGAATGGCAAATTCTCAAGTTTTTTGACTGAGTTAAAGGCAGATCGGTTTAGACAGACTGTGAGGTGAAAAGTCTCTTGCATTTTTGAGAAGCAAGGGATGTTACGAAAGTTAGAGGAGAGCTTATGGCCTGTGGATATGGTATTAGTGGAATGTGTTGCTATTTCAGTTAAAGTGAATGTTATTTTGTTTACTTAAAGAGATAATTTTTCTTGCTCACATATGATTTACTTTTATTGGAATTGACAACTCTGTTAACCTTTTTTTTACACTGCAGGGAAGAAACAATATGTTTGACGTACTAGCCAACTTCCAGAATGACAAATTAGCTGCCTCTGGTGTGGAGTCGAAGGTCATGGTCGCTACAAACATCAATCACAAATTGGTGGTAGGTAAACATTTATCTCAAAACTATAATTGGTATATTAACTCCGCAACAACACATCTTACAAATTGGGTCGTGTTTTAACTTCCAGGTCGTCTTTTCCTCAAAGCTACCTCCGGCACACACTTTTACTTCGAGAACGACTGAGGTCGTAGCCAGAGCTATCTACAAGCGTTAGTTTTTAAATTTAAGAAAATGACAGCCAATGCTCATGTTTTAGTACTAACCTTGTAACCAAATTTTCTTCTTCAGGGAGTGTGGCAGTACTGCGGGAACTTCCTCAGCTTCCGCAAAACATGGGTGTTCTTAAAAGCTAGAGCCTGTCACCGTCTCAGAGCTTCTTAAACTCTAAGCCAAAAGTACTGATTCTGAACTCAGGTATGTTCGATACAATTTTCAAAATTAAATCATTCTATTTACCATCATTTTCAACTGCTAGAGACTGGAGTTTCTATGTATTGCCGAAAGTTGAGAGGATTGAAACAACATACAAGTGGTGCTATATCTCCTGTGCAAAATGCTCAAGAAATCTACAACGTGGGTTTACATCATTCACATGTGCGGAATGTTATAATGAGAACTAGATTTTGATCCGCGCTTAAAAAACGCTGTTTTTTTTTTCCATTTATTAACCCAAAATTAATTTACAAATTACTATTATTTTGTTTCACATCATAACAATTAAATTTTTATGTTTTTTTTATTTGTCTTCTCTTCAAAACAAAAAGAAATAGAACAAATATTTGGTCAAGAGTGATGTGTATGAATTTATAACCTTTTATTAGAGAACATATAATTTAAAAGTTTTTAGAAAATAATGTTTTGAGTTTTAAGAAGGGTTTTCATATCTGACCCAAATCCGCTGAACCAGGAGATCCATATCTTGTATATAATCTGGTTCAAATTTAATGAAAAATTCATTAATTGAAAATCTGATAGAACCTGGTAAAAATCTAAAAACTTGTTATTAACCCGTGATATGATACTAATGATATGATAAAACATAAAATATATGATGGTATTTTTATATTTTATTAAATTAATCATATACTTTTTAATATTGCACAAACTTGTGATAATTGATGATATTTTTAATATGTCATATAAATAAAAAATGATAATATAAAAAGCTTATAATATGATAGTATTAGTTTAATTTTGTTATTAGTAACCTATTAAAAGTTTGTATTTTTTATTTTTAATTTAAGATTTAAAATCTAAATTTATGATACATAGATTTAAGAAAATAATATTATGATGTCATTATGTGTTTTGATTAATTTAGTTTTAAATATAGATGTCTAATATTTAAGCTTGAAATATTTATATTAAATAAATGTAATATATTTATAAATAGGTGTAAACTCATTGTTTATTGATACATTTAAATATATATTTGCAGGTCCAAAATCAAAAGACTCAAATGCTCTTAGTGAGTTTTATTAATCTGTCTGGAACTAACGAGTTTGACCGCACCCAACTAACCATTATTAATACTATATAATACTCAAGTAACGTGTGCAGCTCTGTGTCTCAGACCGCTTGAATCTGCGTTGTTTGTTGCATTCGATGGTGAAATGACATGATTTATTAATGTTGTGCTGCAGAGGTCGCCCAAGTTATGGTATGGTAATACGCAATGCTCATTCATAAAATACACAACTCCGCACCACCTGAGCTAGACATTTCTCACGCCCACTAAGAATCGTAAAGAGACCTGACGATCTCTTATACAGAGTAGCAAAAAGTAAATAAATATAAATAAAAAAATTGGATAAATAATAAGGCCACAAAATTAAAATCAAACAACTGGTATCATTTAGAAATCATTAAAATCAAACAACATGTATCCTTTAGAAATTATTGTAAGTGGAAATTTTAATTCTACCACAAGTTTGATACCACTTTTCAAATTTACTTTTAATAAATGACTATTTACAACAATATTCTAAATTTATGATGAAAATAAACTAAACTAATTTTTCTAAATATATATAAAACATTTAGAAACCCAACCACACTCCTTTAACACTAAACCCTAAACAATTATCACTAAAATATAAACTCAAATGTTAATATATTTTTGATTGAAGGTATTTTTGAAAAGTGGTACTTAACTTAACTTATGATATGTTTAGCAATTTCTCTTATTATAAACCTATAGTAGTATTTATTTAAAATAAAATAAAATTATAAATTATTATGTTATTCTATTTGTAGAAAATTTTGGAAAAATACTCAAACTAAATTTTGATAAACTTTCTACTATCTAAATTTTTTTTCTACCTAATTAAATACCCCAACTAATTATTTAGTTCATTTAAATACAAAAAATTAAAATTCTGCCCTTTTTAATAAACAAACTTTTTTATTTTAATTAAAAATACTAACAAGTTTCAAACGAAAATTTTAAAACTCTCCAAATTCGAAGAAAAATATTAAAAATTTCTAATTTTATTTTTTACAATTTAGGAAAGAAGGTGCATAAATTAGGGAAAAAATTCAAATTTTAAAAATATAAGGAAATTTTCTTGTCTACTTCAGAAAATAAAATAAATTCAATATTCAAAACTTAAAAATATTTTATTACAAATTTAAGATTATACACAGCTTAGTTACTTTCATTTATCAAACAGAAAATAAAATTAATTAAAATTCTCTAGGAATTTTTTTGTAATTTTCAAGATTTTTTATTTTTTTTTTTAAATTATTAGTCTTTTTAATTAAAATAAACAAAGTTTGGGTATTAAAATGGAATTAGTTTGAAAATTTTGAAATTTTAAATGAAAAAATAATGGATTATTAAAATGGGTAGCGAAAAATTTTGAGTATTAAAAAGCTTAACTAAATTAAGATTAAGTAGAAATAAGTTCAATTATGTATTCTAGATGTATAGTCAAATAATAATTTCAACATTTTATATATAAGAAATTTAAATGAAAATGTAGCGGAGAATTCTACGCCGCGGGTTATTTTTTATCCAAATTATTATTTTAGTAAATTAGTAATTTTAAATCATTTCAAATTTTATAAATTTAAGTGATCAATTCTGGAAGACATAGCATATAGACTAATGTTTATATATATTGAAAGAAAAAAAACAATTCCAAAGATTATAATTAAAGCCCTTTAATATTTATTGTCAACAATGAAATAATAAACTATTATTCAACTAAAAAAAATAGAAGAATCTTTATTTAGGAGACATGCATATTAAAGAAACCAACACACCCCTAACTTGGGTTTAACTTTTAGTCTTTCATAAATCCAGGGTCAAAATCGGTTATGGCAAAATCAACGGCTAAAATCTTCAAAAAAATATGTTATAGATAAATATGGTTTGAAAATGTCTAGGAAACCACACCGCATAATCCGAGCCTATACAAAATAAGGATATGAGAACAAAACTCTATGTATTTCATCTCGGATAAGAAATAAAAGAGTTTCTATCCAAACATGAAAGGATCGAAAAAATGTTCTTGCGTAAGTTTTTTGCTTTAAATGACAAGTTTTACAAAACAAGCATTCGAAGAATAAAACGCAGAAACTTTGCGCAGAAAAACCTCGTAGAAAAATCTGAGAGATAATCTTCCGCGAAACAGCTTTCGGAAAATGTTTATGAAAAACTTGCGTAAAACAAACCAAGTAGTCTTGAAAGTTCACGTAGCGATCAATGGAGATAAAAAGAGCAAAATAAAGGAAACAACACACTCTCTATGCCATGTCGCGTGCAGGTGATGAGAAAGGTTCCATCTCCTCGCCTTCAAGGCTCTGTCATCGCCCCCAAGACCTCTCCAAGTCTCATCGCCCGTGGGAGACGATACTTTGTGTGTGTCTTGTCGCTCACGGGGAAGAGACCCCTTCCTCCTCGTCTTCCTCCCCATCAAGTCTTGATCGAACTAGCCCTTTTTTGCCTCAATCAGAGTTCCCGTTGAAGTTTTTTGATAAAAATGGCAAAGGTTTTTTCTCGTAAAACTTCAAATCAATCATATAAAATGGTAACGGTTAACTCAACACCATTGTTACTCGGCTACACGATTGGTTTTATTATTTTGTGGAACCATCAGTATAGAAACCAACACCGTATGAAAAGAGATTTCTCTGAAATAAATCATAAAACGTTTAAATCGAAAGACGAACCAAAAAGGTCTAAAACGCAGTAAAATCCCACGTACTATTTTAGACGAGAACGATCCCAAACCACAATGACAGTTTACTTGATTTTCAAAAAAAAGATAAATGTCAAGTTTCCAAGATAATCATGAAGATCGAGAGGATAAGGAAGATTTCCGCGAAGAAATAGACTCGAATCGTGGGCAGAAAAGGAAAGACGACCGATCTTGGAGGCATATATAGGGAGAGCCAAGGCGAGGAGCACAAGGATGATTTTTTTAGCTCTTAGAAGTCTCTGCACTTAAAAAGCTTTGGCTATATTATCGACAAGCTCGGTTTTTATGACTGACACTCGATTACTAGACGAACTCGCACAGCCAGTTCAATTTCTTTTTCCACTCTTTTACTTGAATTACGTTTGGCTATATCTTCGAAAGGGGTATGTAGGCAGCTTTCGAGAAGTTTCAGTCTGAAATCAACAAAAACTTTTTTTTTGTATCTTTTTCGTCTTTTGTTATCAAAGCTGTGACTGAAATAGGTTTAAGGTTTTAGGTGGCTAGAACTAGGGAAATCGCTGACAGCTCTTGCAACCGAAGCTTTTATAATCTTTTGTAATATATACTTTTTTTCTAAGTTCGCTTTGTTATCTTTCTGTATTTTCCACATTTATTTAGTCACTTGTCTTTGGCTCTCGCAGAGAAACCGTCCCTCAAGGAAAGTAAAGTATTCTTTACTTTCCTCCAATTACGGAAATCGACAGTGTGGAATTTCGGTTCCCATAGTTTGGCGCTAGAAGGAGGGGGACAGATTACTCTTACTCACACGGTCGCAAAACGCTTGATCGAAATATGTCTGGAAATACGAAAGCCAAAATAGTAGCTCTCAACAACGCTGGTAAAACCACTCCAGTAGAGACTGCTCCTACGGCCAATGTTAACGAAAACACCACAGTGCTCAAAGAAATCAAAAACCTAGTCGCGACTTTTTGCCACAGGAAGAGCACTGAAACAAGCTCGCGATTTTCTGTCTAAAGTGAAGGCAACAATAAAATCTATCAAACCCGTAAAATTTGTCTCGTTACCTACTTGGAGAAATCTGAACGTGGAATAGTTCGACCAAAATACATTTTTCAAAAATAAAACTTGCTCTCCCCAAAACTGCGGAGAAACCCTAGATTACTCGCAGAAAAGGAAGTACAACAAATCGGTTACACACCCCTCACTGTTGTACTTATTCTGCAAAACATTCGGAGAACTGAAGTTAATTTCTATAGATTCACTTGAAACCTAGAAAGGATGACGAATACTAAACAAATCAAAACTAGAGATTGTATTCCTCGCTACAAAACCATCTTCTGAAACATAAGATTTCGAAGAGAAAAAAAATTCAAGTGTCGCTTCTGTAGCAACATATTCCTCAAATTCTCAATAATTTTCTACAAAGCTTACTTCAGAAAAAGTACTCAAATTTCCCTCGGATCAATCCTTCGGAAAAAATAAAAATTTTGATTAAGTTTAATCTCAATAGTAAAGCTCATCGCAGTTTTGTAAAATTAAACTCGACAGCATTTTGCGGAATAACCTTCGTAAAATTAAGCTCGACAACATTTTACAAACAGCTTTTGCAAAATTAATCTCGACAATATTTCATGAGATATCATTCGAGATAATATTTCATGATACAAAATTCGTAGAATAAGTTTGACAACATTTACGACACGACTCTCGTAAATAAAAAAAGATCGTATAAAAAAGACTCTTGGAGAAAGAAAGAGTTGGAGCGAGAGCTGAGAAGTGAACTTCACCCATCAGCCTCTATCCATGATCTCACCGTCCTCTCTCTCCAATCTCATCGCCCATGACCTCTCAACAAAGCTTCATTACCCTACGAGTCTTCATGATCGCCCTTGGCTATTCCTAAACGCCAAAAGGCTTTCGACAAGATACTTATTCTCTTTCGTAAAACCAACGATACAGGGAGATTGAAACCCAGATTAGAAAATATGGATTGATGAACCACAACCTCAAGACATACTTCAGCATAAATGCGGCCAGGAAAGTAGAGAAATCCAGGAAGAATCAATATTCATACTATCTGTAAGGGGTGGACATACACGAGGAGAAGAAGGGAAAACGGAAAAGCAAAACGGAGAATAGGCAAACCCGAATCTTCGAGAAAACAAGGTATGTTCGACTTGGAAATTTTTGAAATCAGACTTGGAATTTTCATAGGAAAGTACTAAGAAATAAAAACGTTTTGGAGATTTATATAAACTTTAGGGAACTTAGAATCTAAGTGAATAGTCTAGCGAATTAAGTCTTAGGGGCTTTCCTATCTCGATCTATTGTTCCGTAATTGTTCAGACATATCTCTCAAACTGATCTAAACTCGCAAAGTCGAGGAATTATCTCCACGCATTCAAGCATACTCAGCTCGCTTCCTAAAGAAAGAAATAACTAGAGACAAAAACTTCATCTTAAAAGTAACTCAATCCTAGAAATTTACTTAAAACCAACATATTCCAAGTCGTCAACCTCAAAACAATCGAAGATCACAATCCCAACGTCGTCTTTAAATAGACCCAGACTGTCGATAATGTCAGTCATTAAAAGAAAAAAAATGTACATAACCCTTCAAAAAATCGATTCATGCGTTACCTTTCGTAAAAAATGAGGGAGTAGGTACGTATACTATACTCGTATACTCCCATACTTCAAAAAAATTTACCTCGGCATCAAGAAAACGCTTTCCACAAAGCAAACTCTTGCAACATAAAGCAATGAAACCCATAGAAATCGTCCAAAAGGCAAACGGCGATCTAAGATTCATCTAAACGCTAGCGGCATACCTAAACATTCAAAATTATACGATAAATATTCAAACATCAAAGCATTGATCCTAGTTTTCGTTGAACTAAGTGAGTCACAGAAAAACATCAAAAAAACATTTACGACAAAGAAAAATCGAGAACATAAGTAGCAGAGAGCACAACAAAGGGAACGCTTTCTCCCCGCTCATGGACTAGATCTACCGCTGGTTGACCGATCCGTTCTGCTCGAGAAATGAATATGTCATGAGAATTCCTCTCAAAAACCCACGAAAACGTTACGCAACTAGATCATAACGAAATAAACTTTGGTAAAACTCCATGAGTGACTCCAAACAACTCTCACCAAAGATCGAAATCATAGCGGAAATGTTTCTCATAAAATCTACGGAAACATCGCTACTTTGACATCTCAATACATAGCGCTAATTTACTATCTTCATAAAATCGGTCACACATTACTTTCGTATAACTAACACATTTTATGTGAATTAGTCTACGGGAAAACAAGATCGGTATCATGCAAAGCGACTTTGCAATATAAACACGAATGAGGAAAACCTAATCCTCGCTCGTAAACATCACGAGTAATCTGCGACAAACACTCTCCATTTTATGAGAAAATCTTCTTGTAAAACTTACACGAAAAATCCTTCGTATAGTCAGATCAAGTCATACGAAACAAATTTCCAAAATAAACATAACAGATTTTACGAAGAAGTGTTGTAGATAATTTTCGTATAGCAAAAACACAAAGCTGTATGATACGATTAAAGGGAACGTTATGCGAAACATTCATCTTATAATTGAAACATAAAGTGGAAAATCATTTTCTACAACCATTGGTCATCTTAACACGGAAAAATCCGGTATATTTGGCCTATCAATCTCGACGAACCCTCTTTGGCCCTCGGCCAGTTACGCCTTCCTCTAGAAGTCCGAACCAGAATTTGGCATCCCCGTTAAGGAAAGTTATAAACTAACATGACCTTAATGTTAACACGAAAGTGTCATGGTCTAATCCTTGACCTGCAACGTCCTTGGATATCCATCTGAACACAAATTTTACGCCAAGACGAAAGATTCAAGCGACCACCTCTCCATCCAATGACTTAATGGAAAAACAACAATCCGTGATTCGTCTAAAAACGCCAAGTGATGATTACGCAAAATAATTATAGATAATCCATAAGGGAAATCATATGATAAATTCCTTATAACAAGACCCAGCCCTAGAAACCAAACGTTTAACGGAAAGTTTGAACTTGTCAACAATCGACCAAGTTCTATACGCTTCATAACTAACTTTAAGCCTGCAATGTTTTACCCATAAAATGCGGCATATGAGGAAACACTCGTAATAAAGCTCCTAAAGCTATACCTCCCTAAAAATACACGAAGTAAATCTCGGAAGGCAAAATCTTCACAAAACACAGTAAAGAAAAACGTTTCTTCCTAGGGACAAATTAACGTGACCCTTTGGTCCTACTTCCTCGATCACAAATCCAACAATTTAATATCAAAACAGAAACAATAGTTTTATCCGCGAAACATCCTTAAACAAAGAAAAGATTTTCTTTGCCGCAAGGTTAAAACAAAATATTTGCGCCACCGCTTAACGTCTTTAAGCCCCCGAACGTTTCAAACAAGAAACGAGGCATACGAAAGAAAACTTCTAAACGAAAAATACTTTCGATTAACTCGCTAAACAAACAACCTTCAGATGTAAAACCTCCACAAACAAACCAAAGTATTCATTGGCCACAAGGCAAACAAGACCTTCACGTCAAACGCAAAAAAACTTCTCTAACACGTTCTCATAACGTAAAATTTTACTCGAAAGAAAAATCCAGTCTGTCTCGGACACTGAAATAGGCATACGCACTAACATCTTCTCAAACACACATCCTTCGAGAAGGCTAAAACTCAAACGCTAACACTTACCATTCCGTTTGTTTCTGATCACAACAAAGGAACTCCAACGTCATAAATTGGAAGCAATCTCCCCCCCCCCCTCCCCCCCAATAGAGGTAGGCTCTCAAACATCCGACACAAGGATAGTAGCGCGCTATAAAAGAAATCTAAAATTTTGGTCAGCACTTCCAGAAGACTTCAAAAATTGTCTTTGGAGAGATGCTCGGATCCCGATAGATGCAAGTCACATAAGCCGAACACTTTTCACAGACTTCAATATTGAGATGAAATTAGGTTCAAACCGCAACAGATGATTTAAGCCTAGGTCTTGCCCTAAACCTAGCACACTGGTCTTACACATATCTAGGCATAATATCAACAGACTGATACGAGATTCCAAAATATGTACCTTCGCTTATATTTGTACGTTTATGAGACTCCGTGAAATAAAAGCCTTTGAGTATTCTCATCTTACACAACGAAAAGTATAAAAATCCGCTGAGCGTTATAAATGAGATGACAACTCATACTCTTCCTCTCATCTCCGCGTATGTCTACTCTACGTTTTCAAAAGGAGATAACCTACGACTTCATAATTCCAAAACAAACAGCCTACAAGGCTAGTCTTGAGGCCGACAAAGGTCAGATACAAAATGCCATCGGCAACAACATGCTCAAAAAATCTCCATACGACACATAATTAGAAAGAAAAGGTCTTGCTGGAAAATAAGGTCATAAGAATCTTAACAGCAAGACGAACTACGAAAGGCTTGATCCCTTCAAACAAAGGTAAGTAGGCAGCTTACATAAGGTGCAGCCCCAATCTTATCATATCCCATTCTTATGAGGAGAGAAAAGCGAGCCAATAACTTCAACTTTTGGAAAAATCGTTTCGTCAACAGACCTTTTAGCCAATGATTCCACCTAGAACACATATCACTACCTCGTAAGAATTACACTTAAAATCTTACGAGCTGGGGAGCTAACTGTTGGGGTCAAATTCGGTTATGGCAAAATCAATATGGTTCGAAAATGTTGAGGAAACTACACCGCATAACCCGAGCCAATTCAAATAAGGATAAGAGAATAAAACTTTGTGTATTTCATATCTGACAAGAAATGAAAGGGTTCCAAACATGAAAGGACCGGAAAAACGTTCTTGAGGAAAATTTTTGCGATAAATGACAAGTTTTACGAAACAATCTTTCAAAAAATAAAATTTGAAAAGCTTCCGCGGAAAAACCTCATAGGAAAATCTGCAAGATAATCTTTCGCGAAAAAGCTTTTAAAAAATGTTTACAGAAAATTTTGCGTTAAACAAACCAACTAGTTCTGAAAGTTCACGTAGCGATCAACAGAGATAAAAAGAACGGAAGAAATGAACCAACACACTCTCCTCGCCATGTTGGTTGCAGGTGACAAGACAAGTTCCATCCGAGCCTCTGCTTAAGCTTCTAAAGATAAAGGCACATGAACAGCCATTTGATCCCCATCAAAGTCTGCATTGAACCCCTTACAAACTAATGGATGTAAATCTCCACCCTTCGAGGTTTTGTTATCGCCCCAAGACTGTCTCCAAGTCGCCCACGCACAAAGTGCGTGTGTGGTTGATGATGTCCTCCACTATCACGAAGGAAAGTTGAGGGTGTTTGATCCAAAGCAGAGCCGTTGGAGTGTTGCCAACGGTTTGGAGAGGTTTTGGCTCTGGAGACTACCCAATTAAAGTGGTCCAAAGCGGTGAAGTTCCGTGAGAAGAAGCTGGTTCTCTTCTTTCCTTAAAAACATGATGGCAAGGAGGTCATTTGCTGTGCAGAGATTGCTTTGGTAAGGCGCCAAGGTGGAGAGATTTGGGTTAAGATGGAGTCATGTGATGTTGTCATTGAGGATGGGCTGTTTGAATGAGGGTCACTACTGTTATGACTCACCTTGTTGTCTGTGGTTATAAACTACGTCCAAAATTACATAAGTTCAACAAAAGAAGGGTAATAATCATCAGCTACATAAGTTCAACAAACAAACTTCATTTGGCAGAAAGAGACTAGAGGCTCCAAGGAAATAGGGGGCAAGCATTGAATGTTGCTTACCTCTATACCTCATAATAAAATATTTTTATGTAGAAATATTTCATGAACAACTTCGAGATTTAAAATTAGCCAAGTCTATTCAGCCAAAGGAATTAACTTATTTGTTGGTTCTATTAAATTACAAACATTATTACAATATCATATTTTATAAAGATTATAGCTAAACTTATAGAAATTATTAAGTTTCAAAAGAAAATTAAAGAAAAATACTGTGTTACATAACCCCACATAAGAAATAAACGTAATTCAACGGCATAAAAGAAGAAAACAGATTCCCACGTCTCTTTGTTTGTCTTAATTAAGTATTTTTTATTGTTTTCATAGAATATTACTCTCATTTTAAAATAACAAAATCTCTCAGTCTCTTTTAAATTAACAAAATCTCTTTATTAAAAATTACATGCTCATGTATCTGTGAAGGCCAACTACCCAGTATATTTTAAGTTACCAACTTATTGATGGCTTGTTATATTATAATTTATTTATTTTTAACCACAAAAACTTTTAAACTTTAAACAAGCACACACACGCACCATTTTTTTTTGAACATTGGCTTGACACACACACCATTGCTCGAAACATATATGTTTATATTGTTTCTGTTGATTGAAAATGTCGTCTATTTTAGAATTTCACATATTAATCAAATAGACAAGACTCTTATTATGGATCTTTTACCAAAGAAAACAAAGGACGTGCTTTGCTTTACATGGAGTTGAGAAGGATGGAAGATAATGGAGCCACTTATTGATTACAAATGATCTAAATGCATTTGAAATATATATAATAATAAAATATGTGTTTTTAGTAGAATTTTTTTATGAACAACTTCTAGATTTAAAATTGATGAGTCTACTAAGTCAAATAATTAACTTATTGTTGGTTCTACAAAATAAACATTATTATAATATCATATTTTATAGAGATTATAATTTCTTATAGAAATTATTACAAGATTCAATAGAAAATTAAAAGAAAAATTAGAATACAAAATATAGTATTACATCACCCCCCACATAAGAAGTAAGCTTAATTCAACGGCAGATGTGAAGAAAACAAACTCCAACCTCCATTCATTTGTCTTAGACTCTTAGTTGAGATAATTTTAATTATTATTTTCATAAGATATAAACCATATTTTCGAATAACAAACTATCTTAATCTCTTTTAAAATAACAAATTTCTTTATTAAAATTCCATACTCGTGTAGTTGTGAATGCCAACTAACTAGTATATCTTAAATTACCTATTCATTGGTCGCTTGTTATATTAAAGGAAAAAGTAAGTTGTAGAAAAATAATCTCGAAGAAAATATAAAGAACATCCGTTGTTGATTTTCCTACTCCTCTCGTTCAATTCGTGGAAGGTTGTTGGTTTAGTATGAACACATTACTTAATTATTCCAAGGGATTCCTTAGCCCATACAGATCAGTTGGGTTCTGCTCTTCGTGTATTTTAACATACCCATATCAAATATGTAATCTATTAATAAGAAATAGTCAAAGTTTTAGCTTTAAATGGAGATTCAAAATTGCCAAATGTAGGATGGTGGTGACGAGAATTATGGCGAAGGGGGAAGAATGTTAAGATAGTGACATCTTTGTTGAATTGTGGTAAATATTTAATTTGGAGTTTAATTCTTTAGTTTAATATAGATAATAGGTGAGATGTCAATCTATACTAATAAAAGGGAGCTTTTGAGGCTCCATAGAGCGTCCACATCATCGTAAAATCTTTCTTCGAGAAAATGACACGTGTCATTAAAAAATAAATAATGTAAATAAAAATAAATAAATAAAAAATAAGTAAATATATTCAAAAATAGAAAATATTACATTAAACATCTATTGTATATTATCAACTAAGTAAATATACTCAAAAATAGAAATATTACATTAAACATCTATTGTATATTATCAACTAAGTAAATATACTCAAAAATAGAAATATTACATTAAACATCTATAGTAATATTATCAACTAAGTAAATATATTCAAAAATAGAAATATTACATTAAACATTTATAGTAATATTATCATTTGATATAAGAAAAATAAAAATAAGTATACAATATAAGAAAAAAATAAGTAAATATAAAATTAAAAAATAGAAAAACTACAATAAAAATTTATCTTAAAATGTAAAGATAATACTACAATATTAAGAAAGGAAATAATAAGTAAATATACAATTTAAAAATGGAAATACTACAATAAAAAATTATCTTAAAATGTAAAAGATAATAATAAGTAAACTTACAATATAAGAATAAAAATTAAAATTAATATGTAACATAATAAAAAGAAATATTATATTGAAATAAATAATAAGTAAATATACAATATTTACTTATTATCATTTGATAGTAATATTATCATTTGATATACAAAAATAAAAAAATAAATAAGTATATAATATAAGAAAATAATAATAAGTAAATATACAATTTTAAAATGGAAAAACTACAATAAAAATTTAGATAAATGTAAAATATAATACTAAAATATTAAGAAAAAATAATAAGTAAACATACAATTTTAAAATGGAAATACTACAATAAGCATTTATCTTAATACTGTCTTAATAAAAAATGGAAATACTACAATAGTAATATTAGCATTTGATATATAAGAAATAATAAGTATACAATATAAGAAAAAATAAATAGTAAATAAATACACAATATAAGAAATAAAAATATCATATTAAAATAAACAATAAGTAAATATAGAATTTACAAATAGATATATTACATTAATATCTATCATAATATTATCATTTATTATAATAAAAGAGAGCTTTTGAGGCTCCATAGAGCATCCACATCACCATAATATCTTTCTTCGAGAAAATGACACGTGGCATTAAAAATAGATTATGTAAGTAAAAATAAATAAATAAATAAGAAAGTAAATATATTCAGAAATAAAAATATTACATTAAACATCTATAGTAATATTATCATTTAAGTAAATATATTCAAAAATAGAAATATTACATTAAACATAGATAGTAATATTATCATTTGATATAAGAAAAATAAATAATAAATAAATATACAATATAAGAAAAAAAAATAAGTAAATATACAATTTTAAAATGGAAAAACTACAATAAACATTTAGATAAATGTAAAAGATAATACTAAAATATTAAGAAAAAATAATAAGTAAATATACAATTTTAAAATGGATATACTACAATAAACATTTATCTTAATATTGTCTTAATAAAAAATGGAAATACTACAATAGTAATATTAGCATTTGATATATATATAAGAAAAAATAAATAGTAAATAAATACACAATATAAGAAATAAAAATATCAAATTAAAATAAAAAATAAGTAAATATACAATTTACAAATAGATATATTACATTAAATATCTATCATAATATTATCATTTATTATAATAAAAATAAAAATTAAATAATAATAAAGCATACAATTGAATAAAATAAATAGTGATTAATATACAGTATAAATAGAAATATAAAGCAAAAAAATAGAACAACTAAATATACCATATAAGAAAAAAATAAACAATAAGTAAATATAAAATATAATAAATAGAAAAACTAAATTACACATCGATTTGAAAATGTATAATAAAATAAATTATAAGTAAATACACAATAGAATAAATGCAAATATTAATTAAACATATATCTTAATATTATAATAACTAAATGTATTACATAAGAAAGATAAATAATCGGTAAATATATGATATAAGAAATAAAAATATTACATATACAATATTAGGTATATATATATATATATATATATTACCTAAAACATCGTAAAATTATAATATATAAATTTAAAATATAATAAATAGAAATATTATGTAAAACATCTATCGTAATACTAAAATAAGAAAATATACAGTATAAAAAATAATAAGTAAATGTACAATATAAGAAAAAGAAAAATACATTAAACATCTATCAGAAAATGTATATTAAAATAAATAATAATTAAAGATACAACATAATAAATAAAAATATTACATTAAACATCTATCGTAATATTACCATAGATATAAAAGCAAGAAAATTAGAATAAGTAAATATATAATATAAGAAATGAAAAACTACTTTAAACATCTATTTGAAAAATGTATATTTTTACGTTTTATCATTTCTAAATATTTTTATAATTAAATATAAAATATAAGAAATAAATAATAAGTAAATATAAAATTTAATAAATATAAATATTACATTAAACATTTATCATATTGTTATAATTTGATATAAAAGTAAAAAAATTAGAATAAGTAAATATTTAATATAAGAAAAATAAACAATAAGTAAATATACAATATAATAAATGATAAAAACTAAATTAAACATCTATCTGAAAAATATATAGTAAAGTAAATAATCAATAAATAAACAATATAAGAAATATAAATATTTCATTAAACATCTATCATAATATTAGAATAAGTAAATATAAAATATAAGAAAAATAAATAATAAGTAAATATACAAAATAAGAAATAGAAATGTTACATTAAACATCTATCGTAATATTATCATTTAACATAAAAGTAAGAAAATTAGAATAAGTAAATATACAATATAAGAATAAATAAACATACAATATAAGAAACAGAAATATTACATTAAGCATCTATCATAATATTAGAATAAGTAAACATTCAGTAGAAGAAAAATAAATATACAATATAACAAATAGAAAAATTACATTAAGCATCTATCTGAAAAATGTATAGTAAATATACAATAGAAGAAATATAAATATTACATTAAACATCTATTATAGTATTACCATTTGATATAAAAACAAGAAAACTAGAATGAATAAATAAATATATAATATAAGAAAAAATAAATAATAAGTAAATATACAATATAAAAATATTTATATAGTTAACATTTGAAAATCAAAATAGTTCTGCGCGTAGCGCGGATTAATCTCTAGTTATATTACAAGGAAAAGAATAGGTTAGGAGAAGAAATAGCTGATATAAATAGTAGACTATTAAGGAGTAGTTAGATTAAAATGTTTGCCAATAAGGAATTTTAGTTACAAGTAAACGATACCGGTTTAACTTTTCAACCCCTATAAAAAGATTCTTTCACCTTCTGCTTCTTATCTCATGCAACTCGACGTGTCTTTGGGTCTTGAGAGTGTCATACAAAAACCCTAAGTTCCTTGCTCTCGCCACTTGCAGTACGTTCTGCACACATTTACATGACCAAGATTTACTCTTTCCTTCTCTGCTTCCTACTTTTGTTTTGACTTGGAATCAGTTTCCTAGCAATTTACTCTTTCTTCTTCTCTTTGTGATTCTTGCTTGATATATCTGAACTTAGATGATTCTTGCTTGTAGATGTCTCAACATGAAATGTCTGAACTTGAAAATGGTGTCTGAAATTGGTATTAATTAGCGAGAACTCTTTGATCTTTTAGGCTAACCAATAACATATTTCCTTTTTTGTTCAGATTGATTCACTCAACCACAGCTGTTTAAGATGTCTGAAAACATAGAGCAAACTCTGGAGCTGCCAGTGTCTCCTCTGATTCCGTCACTTCCAGAGGACATGGCCATTGACATCGTAGCTCGTGTACCCATAAGCCATTACCAGACTCTCTACCGAGTTTCCAGGAATTTCAGGAATCTCATTGCCTCTCCTCATCTCTACAAGAGGCGATCTCAGCTAGGCATCACCCAACACCGTGACTATGCCCTCCTCCTCAACCGCAACACGGGTGAACACCGTTTCTACATGCTCCTCCACACGAAAGTCAACATCAGTAACCGCTTGGTCATCGTCCCAACACTTCCTCACATGTCTTCCCGTGGAAGCTATGTCCCCGTTGGTTCGAAGGTGTACATGTTTAACGATCTCAATGCGTTCAGCTTTGACTTTACATCTCACACGCTTCAGAACATCCCCAACCTTCCTCGGCACATGTTTAATCAAGTTGCTAATGTTATTGACGGGAAGGTTTACCTGATTAGTAGTTACTTTTGTGATAAATGTGTGTATTGGAAGAAGGTACTCATGGTGTTTGATACAGAAACCCAATTGTGGGAGCCTGAGTTGGTAATGGAAGACATGTTTGTAGGTATAAGTCCCTTTTGTTATGATTCTGTGGTGATGGATGGTAAGATTTACATGAAAGGTTGCAAAGGGCGCAATTCTTTTGTTTATGGACCAGTGGAAAGGAAATGGGAATTGATGGACGAGGTGATGAATTCTAAGGAGTGGGAGGGTGAGTGTGTGGTTGACGACGTCTTGTACTATCATGATTGTTCCGAGAATGTTTTAAGGGCCTATGATCCAAAGGAGAATTGTTGGAGTGTCGTCAATGGTTTGGAGGAGTTTTTGGCTGTGGAGATTGCTCGTTCAAGGTGGTCCAGAACGGTGAACTACGGTCCGAAGAAGCTGGCTCTCTTCTTTCCTATAGAACATGACGGCAAGGATGTGAGTTGCTTTGCGGAGATTGCTTTGGAAAGGCGCCAAAGTGGAGAGATTTGGGGTAAGATGGAGTCTTGTGATGTTGTGATTGAGGATGGGCTGTTAGACTGGTCAAATGTGTTGCTTTCATGGTTTGATGCAGCATAATAATATCTCTATGTAGATCCTTTCGTATTTAAATTATCCTAAATACCATTTCTTGTGGTTGTAAGTTTGCTAACATCGTTTATGTTGGAGAAAACCTTGAATGTGTTGTGTTATGTTGCCGTTTGAAACTTTGGGCTATGGTCTGTTAAATTTGCTATGTTTTATTCTTGAATAATTTCCTTAGACTTGAAGTTTGCATCGTCACAGCCTCATATCTTAATTTATTTCCCTTCGTATTCTAAATTATACAAAATGCCATCTTGTGTGCTTGTAAGTTTGCTACCATCGTTTATGTTTTGACAAAACCTTGAGTGTGTTGTTTTATGTTGTCGTTTAAAACTTTGGTCTATGGTCTGTTAAACTTGCTATGTTTTATTCTTGAATAATTTCCTTCTGTCACAGCCTCATCACTAGTTTAAAAAAGAAAAGAAAACATAAGAGTTTGAGATGAAATGAAAACCTTAAACAAACACACACTTACCATTGCTCGATATATATATATATATATTGTCTCTTTTGATTGGAAATGTGTCTCTATTTTAGAATTTTACATGTAAATCATATAAACACTTATGGATCTTTTACCAAGGATGTGATTTTCTTTACATGGACTTGAGAAGGATCGAAGAGAATGGAGCCACATTGTATGTCTCAGCCACCCCAGCCACACCTTCCTTTACAAAATCATTTGGTGACTCGAGGTTTGTGTCAGCCTGTTGCAAATTGAGTCGGTCATGAAAAGTCAAGAGAAATAAAGAAAGAAAGAAACACTTACCACACGGAACCATTGTTTTCCCGGCGGTGGCAGTGGAATCAGAGCCTTGACAAAGTAGTCATGGGCGTTGAAAGCCGCATAGACATCTTGGCCGCTTACACTATCATGGAGCCTGCCAAGAACAATCATATACTTATTAATAAGAGTTAGAAGCGATAATACAAGAATGAATGAGACATCTCTGTCCTTACGTGAAAGCTAGGAACTTGCTCTCAGGATTGTCCCAATTATCTTCATGCCACGTAATCTCACCCTTTATACAAAAAAAAAACACATTACACATAAGAGTAGAGGCACAAAGATTCAAGGAGTACATGTAAACGAGGGGATAACGATTATCTACTTTGCTGAGGAAATTTTCATGCTTGAGTACATGGTGTGAATGTCGGAACTTGATCAACTCTGAGAAGAACCTGAAATGGTTCTGCTTCTTTGCGTCGAGCTGGATTAAAAAAAAAAACAACAACAACAACAAGGCATGATACCACAGATCAGAGGAGAATCCATAACAACCACAAGAAATAAGACTTGCCTCTTTCCACTGGAAATTGTTGAGAGCAGTATCATGTCCGTAGCTATTGTTATTACCATACCGAGTGTGTCCATATTCGTCTCCCATCAGCATCATTGGTGTTCCCTGATATCATTGATCAAGGTCGGTCTCATATAAGATTGTTAACAACAACATCATGTATGTTGGCAATAGTTTTACCTGAGAAATCATCAAAGCTAAATGAAAATTCTTCATTTGTCGAACACGTAAGGACTTGATGTGAGCATCACCAGTTTCCCCTGTCAAGAAACAATGTATAACTTGAATACTAAAACAAGAAACTTCAATATTTTGATAAAGTTGTAACTGTACCTTCCGAACCACAGTTCCAGCTATAATTGTCGTTACATCCATCATTTCCTCCTTCTCCATTAGCTTCATTGTGCTATAATTACAGAAGAGTTATGTAAGGCATAGGCACTCATCCAGGCTGCAACATCATTACATGAGAAATCAAAAGTACCTTAGAATTGTATGTTACAAGATCTCGCAATGTGAATCCATCATGCGCAATTATGAAATTTACACCGTGGTAAGGCTTCCGCTGGTTAACCTATATAAGAGTAATTGCGATGATGTCATGAAACCTACTTGGAACAAAAAAAAAATAACTTTAATGTATCTTACCTGGTAAAGATCAGAAGATCCTGAAAGCCGAGTAGCAAAGCTTCCTTTCGTACCACAGTCACCCTATAAATGTGGAACATAAGAGTGTTTCTGCAATAAGTCTTATTCTACCAACATTGGTGTATACCATATAACAAAACTCCATCGTTGCATACCTTAATAAATCTTCTAACATCATCCCTGTACATCCCATTCCACTCAGCCCACCTGAATTTGAAAAAAAAATCCAGTAGTTACTATGAGAGGACCTACCAAGTATAATATTATCTATCACAATTTGGAAATCGAAGCTAAAACTGTAACCTATCCCAGTTTGGAAACTTCCCGACAAGATATAATCCTCCACAATCCCAAGGCTCTGCAATTATTTTACATCTTGACAGAACAGAATCTTTGGCGATTGCCTGATTTCATTAAGAAACTTCAAAATGAATATGCTTACGGCTACCACGAGATATGATAAGTGATAACACAAAACCAACTTACCCTTATGAGTGGGGGAGCACTGAGCGGAGATCCATCTGTGTCTCGGCACAACACACTAGCAAGATCAAATCGGAAACCATCCACGTGATACTCTGTGACCCTGCATTTAGGAAAAGAGAAGAAAGCAGAACAAAGAGTGATTAACTATGTGAAGTAACCAATGAAATGTGTATGTTTCCATTATTTACAGTGGGTATTTGGTCCATTATGATTCTTCATACCAGTGCTTTAAGCTATCTAGTATTAACTCCATGACAACAGGATGGTTACAGTTCAGTGTATTTCCTGGAAACAGGAAA
The DNA here is from genome assembly GCA_905132885.1 of Moricandia moricandioides. Taxonomy (NCBI): domain Eukaryota; kingdom Viridiplantae; phylum Streptophyta; class Magnoliopsida; order Brassicales; family Brassicaceae; genus Moricandia; species Moricandia moricandioides. The sequence goes on from CAJHQQ010001077.1 coordinate 22,453, forward strand.
CAAAAGAGACGTTGAAGGTATATTATTCATTTGAAGTACGAAATTTTCAAAAGTCAAGCTTGTATAAGCGTCAAATAAGAATTACCACAGCCGGAATAGTTAAGCAGATGGTTGTTTGGATCAAGCATGTAATACATCTGCAGATAGATTTCACACTGTTTAGAGTTCCAAGATTATAAAATAAACTCAAATGATGGTCACTACTTTTATGACTCGCCTTATTGTCTATGCCACGAAATGAAGTGGTATAAGGGTACTTATCATCAGCTTCATTGGTATGATTATAAACTACGTCCAAAATAACCTGCAGAAAAAGAACCGTAAGATTACTTCTGTAGAATTTCAGTTACATAAGTTCAAGAAACAAACTTCATTTGGCAAAAAGACACTAGAGGATCCAAGGAAAAAGGCGGCAAAACAAAGAGTGTAGCTTACCTCTATACCAGCAGAATGTAAGGCTTTGACCATTTCCTTAAACTCTTTGGAAGCTTTAATAGGATCTCCCTCACCACTAGCATAACGGCTCATCGGAGCAAAAAAGTTAACTGTCGAGTAACCCCATGTGTTAATCTAGCAAACGAAAAACTCTTTTAGCTTGTGAATCATGACAGAAACACAATCCTAGGGGAAAAAAAAGATTTGTGCTTACCATGTGATCTCTAGGATTAGGACGCCTCTGAAGCTCCAGTTCATCAAACTCAAAGACTGGCAATAACTCCACTGCATTAATACCCAGATCTAGAAGGTGTGGTATCTTTCAACAGAAAGAAGAAACAAGTGAGATATAACTAAACACTGCGCATAAACATACAACCAGATGAAACGTATCCTCAATATCTGTGATAAATGATTGAGTATTTCTTCCTATTAGCTCTTCTGCTCATTAGATGTAAGCATATCAGTATACTTTGGAGCTAACATATTATTACCTTCTCAATGACTCCAAGGTAACTTCCTCTTATAGATGGATCAATCCCACTGGACTCATCAGCAGTAAAAGCCCGAACATTCATTTCATAAATAACAAGATCCTTCTGCAAAATACAGCAACGGATGATTAAAATTTTGATCTCATTAACACAATCATGCAACAAGTAGTGGAAGAAGGCAAATGAAAAATGTACCTCAGGGATGTTAGGGAACTTGTAGTCATCTCCCCAGTCAAATGGAGAGCTCTCAAAATCATAAGTTCCATAGAACTGAGCAAACTTCTGGTTACTATCTCCAAAAAAGCTTCTCCCCTTGACAAGCTTTGCATAAGGATCCAAAAGCAGAATGCTACTGTCAAAGCGATGCCCTTGGTTCCATTCTCCAGGACCATCAACACGGTAACCATAAAGAACGTTTCTGAATGGCAAATCCTATCATAACGTACAAAAAAAAGCATTTCACATTCATCAAAACCAATGAGAAGAAACGAATTGTGATATGATACAACCTCAACACAAATGTGCCACGTGTCGCCAGTCTTGTTTATGCGAGGATCCAAAACGAACTCCACATCATCCTTATCACTATCAGTGGTTAAATAGAAACTTCAGAATCAAGAAGCTGTGACATTGACAAGATATGAATTACCTGTGAGGAAGTGATAAGCAGAGTGTTACAGAAGTGGCGTTGTGAGAGAAGAGAGCGAAGTTGATTCCCTTGTGGACTTGGGAGACACCAAGAGGAGACTTCTCACCAGAGGAAACTTTGAAGGATTGTTTCGTTTCTGCCATGGGAGATGATTCTTCCTCTATCACCCGTTCGTGTGGACGAAGACAAGTGACTTTAAGTGTTGAACGATCCTTACGAACAAGACGAGTGTGAGGAAAGCGGTAACTGACTAACCCCGTGGGAGTGAAGGCATTACCGGAGGAGTAGAGCGACGGAGGAGAACTTGAAGAGAGAGAAGAAGCTGATGCAATCATAGGTACTTTGCTTCGATGATGGAAGTGAGATTTGAAGTAAGAAGAGATTCTTTTAAGACTTTGTGATGGGACTTTGGGAGAACAAAAGAGTTTCGAGAATGGAGGAGAACCGTTCATTGAGGTGACTGTCACGTGCGCGAGTCTTGTGTTTACCTTTTTTTTTTTTTTTTTTTTTTTTGTCAACTTCTGTATTATAAGCCCATAGGCTAACTTCAGTACAAATGGAAATCAACATCTAAACCCATTACATTAATAAACCCAAATTCAGAGTCGGTCTTTGTCAAAACGCTTGTTTATATGACAAGCTTTGACTCTTCTTACACCGCACTGAATCATAGAAACCAACTTGCAAAACTCTCAACATCAAATCTTCATAAGACTTTGACAAAACCATTGTAAGCAAAGATTAATTTCTTTAGAGTTGAAGATCGAGGATGACCGGTAAAAAGAAAAAAAGATTCTTGGAGACAATCAGGAAGTAGATCAGAAAATCTGATGGAAAAAAGAGGTAGAGTTTTACTCAAATCCGATTAACTCGGAGATTTATTAAGCTCAGTCTCAATTAAAGAAAACATAAGAATATTATAAACTGCTTCAGATCGAGAATGAGATCTCTCACAACAAAATCGTCGATACGAAAACTAAATCGCCTAAGCGAAGAGAGTATCCGATACATGGAAGAACTATTGATCTCTTGATCGAAATTTTACATCAAAAAACAAAAGAAAGGTAATTCTCTTCTCCCTCTGAATGATATTTTTTTGATATGAGGGAAGGAAGAGAGAGCTTGTGTTTACCTTGATTCATTGTTTGCAATAAGAATTTCAGATTTAAATAATATTTAAAAACAATTTTTTTTAATATTTTTTTATTATTTTCATATTAATATTCCAATATAAATGTTAATTTAGTTAACCATAAAATTAAGATCAAACAAATATTTTATTAATTTGAAGTTATATTTAAGAAAAAGACATCTATAAATTTTAAATTATAATCTTATATAGATTTTTATTTTTTTATTTTGGTATATATTGAATCAATTTGTATGATTATTTAAAAAATTATAATTTTTTATAATTATTAAAAAAATAAAACTAAACAGAATTTCTAAAATTTGTAGATATCAAAAGGAAACAAATGGTATTAAAATTAAAAGTTTATAACTTTCTTTAAAAATGTATAAAATCATGAAAATCTTGTTTAGTAACAAAATTGTATGATTAAAAAAATATACTTAAATAATGTTTTTTTAAAAATAAATAAATATTTATATTATTATATTATTTAATTTTATATTTGAATATATTTATTTTAATGATGATGTATGAGTTTTCTATATTCTAATTTTTTTTTATCAAAAATAGAAATCAACATTAAATGTAACTTTAATGTTACATTTAGTCATAAGTCATGTGATCATTACTAGCATGACATGTCAGTTTTTAGTAAAAATGATTGTGAAAAAAGCATGTGTGAAATCACTTTACAAATAATATCTATAAATTTTTTTGGCAAAATATCTTTTGGTAATAGTATGTTACTTAGGGTCTGAAAAGTTACCAATTATGGTCAGACATTTTGAATTTTACCTGATATCGGAAACTGAACCCAACTCGATCCAATAAATCTAAATTCAAACATGATCTGATCTATAAAAAATATTCGAACATATATTGACATAGAAGAAATTGGATATCTGAATTCGGTCGAGTATATCCGATACCCGAATGGATACTCAAAATATCTGAAGATATATATATAACCATAAATTCCGAACAGTTTGATTCATTTAATTTCTCTTCATAATTCAAGTTAAACATAACCTAGTCCCTGCCATGAATATAATGGTTCCGTCTTTAATTTTTCCACACCTTTCGATTTTACTAGAGGATAAACTTTTTTTCTTAAGTTACTTTGGTGAATTTTGTTTTTCATCTTTGAGTATTTGATGCTCTGCTTTTTGGAAAACAACATACTTTATTGTTGTTTGCTTAAATACTATTTTTTTCTTTCTTACAAAGTACACATTACTATTTTATTCATATTTTTTTTTTTGATTTTGAGCTATGTTTATTTCGGTTTTATTTTTAAAGTAAATTTAAATAACTGAACCCGATCTGAATTACGTGAATCCAAACTATAAATATCCGAACCCAACCCGAACTATAAAAATATCCAAATGAGTTCTTTACATGTATACCGAAATACCCAAACTCCAAAATACTTGATCTGAATTCAAACGAATATCCAAACGCCCACCCTTATGGCCAACCACACCACACCCCGTTAATGGTAACAAAATCTCTAAGTATACATATATATTTGTATGTTTTACTAATGAAATGACACCACAATTGTTCTGCAGCTGTCCTATTACCATTCAGACATTTATGCTATGAATGCTAGAAGTAAGAGACAACGGATAGCATCAGAGAGGGTTGTATAAGAATATACATACAAAATATCAAAAAAAATTCATAAATTATATAATTTTTTAAAAGATTCTCTACTTCAATACAATACGACTTTGTAACATAATAATATACAACAATTCCAAAATACTAATTTATATCAAATTTTGTTTATAATTAAAAAATTGCGTTTTTGAAAGCATGTATCAAAATCTAGTATACTATTAAAAGAGAATCATTCTTAAAATATGCTGTAAAAAGGTTGTTGGACCCATATATAACTCTTTCTTATATTTTTGAGAGAGAGAGAGAGAGAGAGAGAGAGTTTGTATTTTAGAGAGAGAGAGAGAGAGTAGAATGAGGAAGAAGATGTGTTTCACAAATATGTATTAAAAATTCCCGACACAAAATATTCTTCGGAATTTTTCATTTCCTCGATAAAAAAAAAAATTGACAATAAAATTTTCCAAATTTTTTTTGGCTTTCCGACGAATTCCCGACGGAATGTGTATGTATTTCATTGGTCGATTCAAAACCACGAACCGTCAGGAATTCTTTGGGAATTCATAAAAAATTCCCTTCTAAATTCCACGAGCTAGATAAATCTGTCAGAAGTTCATGACGGATTCCTCATGGATTGTGGCTTCAGATTATGAAAAATGAAAAAAAAAAACAATCGAGATTATCCGATTCTGTTATACATCCAATAGAGAAAAATTTATAATACTCACAACTAACAAAAACACTTAAAAACCATTTTTTTTAAAAAGATTGTCTATGAATTCTCTTAATCCTTTCTACAAGTATACATAGTGTTAACTAGATGTTTATGATTCAATTGAATTACTTTTAGGTGATGTTATTTGCAAGATAATTTCGAGTGTTTGGTATGTCCAAACTTGTTTTTACACTAATCATATTACTCTGGTAATCTTCTTGTAACAGTTAACCCTTACATTTTTATATTTTCAAGACCTTAAATTGATTTTTGTCGGGAATACGTCGAGAATTTTGGACGGAAGTCAATTTGTATTTGTTTCCATCGGAAATCAGGTCAAAAATTTCAAACATTTATAATCTTTTTTTAAATCATATTTTTATTTTAAAAATTATTAAAAATCTTTTACATAAAATTAGAATTTTTTATTATTTTTTTTAAATATACAAATAAAAAACAAAATAAATTCCTAATCTAAAAATCATAAGTGAAACTAACATATCCTAAACTATTCTTTTTTTATAAAAATTATCTTAATATTTTAAAATAGAAAACTTAAAAACAATTTTGAAAATATATATACCAAAAAATATTATATAAAAAATATTTAAAATTAAAAAGAGTCTTGTAAAAATAATAAAAACTTGTATAAAATACTTCAACAATATTAAAATATTTTCAAAATTCTGAAACTTTTTAATATAGTTTTAAAATTTTTTAAAATATATATTGTTTTGTAAATTTGAAAAATATATTCTAAAATTTTTTAAAAGATTGTAAAATTACTAATGATAGTTGTTCACGTTTTTATGATAAATATTTAATAAAATTCACAAATTGTTTTCTATATATTCAAAAAATTTGTAAAAACGATCTTACAAGTGGAAAATATAATAATTATCTAAATAAACATTTAAAATTAAAAATATTTATTTTAAAATTTAAAAATGGTTTTAATCAATAACAACATTTTATAGATTTAATAAACACAAAATATTATGGTTTTTTTTTCAAAAACAACCATAATTTCAAGTCACCCTAAAACCAAACTTTTTGGTCATTACTATTTACCTATGAAATCCAAACCCTCCTTATGTTTTTGAATTATTAATAAAATTTTCTTTATTAATTATTTTTTAATTATTTTGAAAATTTGAAAAAACCTATTACACCCTAAGCATTCCTTTTTATTTATAACAATGCCATTATCATCAATTTTCCAACCACCATGAACCACAATTTTTGAGCTTTTAAAAGCTCAAAAATTCAATTCCTAACCACTTATTCCTCTTTCTAAACCAACAAATCTTTTCTTTTCTCTTATTTCCTCTCAATTTTCATCTAAAAAACTCTCATAACTTTCAATTTTATAAGCACAATTTTCATATTTTCGAGTTTATTCAGTTGTGAATCGTCAAAGGTATTTCTTTTTGCTCATATCTGGATCTTGTGCGGTGGTAAGGGAAACGAGCTTTACACCGGAAAAAGGTAACTATTACATGGTTTTCGCCATTTTTCAGATTTTTGTCGCGATAGTAGATTGTTTTGTATGTTTACGCATATGTGTAGACTTACGATGAGTCTACTGGTCAATGCACATGCTACTTTTGCAATTGACCCAATTATTATTTTTTTGAAAAAAAGACTTCCTTAGAAGTCTACGTCTTAACCTTTGAAAACAAAAACAAAAAAAAAGTAGGTAGACTTACTAAGAAGTCTACGTAAAAAAATGTTAATTTTGCATTTGACCGAACTTTTGACTTTTCAAAGTAGACTTCGTAGTCTATAAAAGGTCAGTTTACATTTGACTCAAACTTTGACTTCGTTGAAAATGTTAGTTTTGTGTTTGACTAAAATATTAAAAAATTGACCCAAAAAAGTGTAGACTTCATATTCCGTCTATTAATCTGAGAAAAAAAAACTTAGACTACATATGAAATCTACTATTTTATTTTAGTCAAATGCAAAACTAACCCGTCGGATTTGAGAGTAGAGTTCAGATGAAGTATACACATGTATAGACATTCATCTCAATCTATTTGTAGAAAGTCAAACTTGGTCAATTGTAAAAACTAACATGTTCCCAAAAAGAATGTAGACTGTATTTTAAGTTTACTTTTAAAAGTCAAATCCTCGGTGAATTCTGGCCAATTGTAAAACTAAATTTTTCAAAATGTAGACGGAAAAGAAAGTCTACACGCATAAAATCACAATTTTTTTTATACAGATAATAAACCATAGATTTTGAAATTGCAAAAAGTAACCCATATAATAGACCTACATGACAGTCTACATATGTAAACTGAAACAAAAATCTATTATTTTGTAGACTGAATATGAAGTCTACGTACAAAATTATAAACAGAATTTGTGTATTATTCATAATGTATTTTCAAGAATTTTTAGTTTGACAGTGTGTGTTAGTTAATCCTAATGGTCTTAAACTATTTTCAGAAGATAATCTTTTATAATTACGAAATTATCAAATTTTCGGTTTGACTATGTAGTTCGCTAATAAGTGTAGACTTCTTTCTAAGTTTACTTTTATACTATTATAAAAAAAAGTTTTTGTTCGCTAATTTTGTAAACTGTATTCTTTTTGCAGGGAGTGGTTTAGTTACCTATTGTATACGGAGAATGGGTGGTGAAAGGTTCTTTGTGGGAATCTGTTGTCGATAATCGGAAAAAGGGAGAATGTTAATTGTGCATGATGGTTGTATACATGGTGAATTTCTTGATGGCACAAGAAGATTATGATATGGACAAGAAAACCAAGATGGTGGAGCTAACATATTCCTTACCAGACGTAATTGTAAAGCAAATGGGTCTGGATACTCCTCATATGCATGTTACCAATGATAGACATGTGCGGAACTTGATCGAGTAATGTAAGATGCATATTGTACGTATTTGTGTATCAAGTCAGTGTTAAGTAGAAGCTAGAGGTGACGATGATGCTGATGTGTCTGATGGTGGTGACAATATTTTTGCTGATGAAGAAACTGACGAAGGGTTGGATGAAGATAGGAATGTTGTTGATGATGCTCAAGCAATTGCTGATGTTGCTGTTAATGCTGAAGTTGTTGTAAATTACAGTGATTGCGGGAAACTGAAAGATGAGGATTCTGATGAAGATGAAAATGAGACGTATCATGGTGGACAACAAGCATAGTACTCTGGTGCTGAAGGAAGATCGATGTCCTTTAATGACAATATATATGTCGGTCAGAGTTTTTCTACTAAGGCTGAGCTTGTTTCAAAGCTGAAGATGGTGGTTATGAAAGGTAAGTTTAAACTCACAGCATATAACTCAACGAAAACTCTGTATGTGGCTAAGTGGTGTGTTGAAGGACGTGGTTGGAAGCTTAGAGCGAGTGTCAAGCATGGACCAAATACATTTTTGGTGACAAAATATTTGAAACCTCATACATGTTCAGTGGGAAATCGAATGGCTCAACGAAAACATTATACTCTGAAATGTGTTGCGAGACTATTTATACATAAAGTTGGGATTATAGATGGGTTTACACTGAAACATATCTCAGATTCGATGAAGAACATGTTTGGGCTGAAGCTGATTACACCACCTCGTACAGAGCTTTGTTATGTGCCCAAGAGATGGTGAGAGGAACATCATTATATGAATATGAGAATATACCTTCTTATTTGTGCCAGATCGAGCAATTGAATCAGAGAATTGTTACATGTCTTGAGAAAGAGGCCAAAACATATTTAAGTATATATTCCTGTCTTTTGGAGCTTCGATAGCTTGTTTTAACTATCTTAGGAGGGTTCTTGTGGTGGATGGCACTCATCTAAGTGGAAAGTATGGAGTTATGCTATCTGTTTCTGCCCAAGACAGTAACTTTCCAATTCTTTCCATTGGCTTTTGCGATTGTGAATGCGGAGAAAGATGATTTGTGGGAATGATTTTTTACCAAATTGTGGAGTTGTGATTCATATGAGTATGCTTTGGTGATAGTTTCTGACAGGCACAGGTCCACTAAGAAGGCGAGTATGCTTCAACGAAGCCAGCGTAGATGGCTAGATAACCTAAACGCAGCCAATCATCTCGAGACCATATTCCACACATCTTACACGCTGCAGTTAAGTCATCAATACTTGGCCCCCGCTCGAAATTCACTTCATCTGCCCCCAAAATACTTTAACTTCATATATTACTTCAACCAACGGATGATCGAGATTCTTCACATACTCACAGTTCAAACCAGTGATCTCTTCAAATTCGTGCAGAGTAACCTAACTGGTTGAAGACCTATAAGAATTTACAACTCATCTTTGTTCTTGCAGTCAAGCTGATAACGAAGCATATAGTGTATCAGCCTTCAAGCCCATCCAAATTCCAATTCATGGAACTTTAAAAACACTTCTAGTCTCGAGTTCTTTAGCTCATCCCATTCACCTGGCTTGAGTGCTTCTTGAAGAGCAGAGAAGAGCTTGGTTTCATCACTGTAGTAGGCAATGCTTTTATTTGGCAGTGGCTCCTGCCCTAGAGTATATTGCGTCGGTGGGAAATCAAACTTATCCATTTTGAAACCTGCAACAAAAAAAACAACAAAATTGTGAGAAGAAGAAGTGCACATATAAAGAGAGTCAGCAAAACAAGTCATCAAACAGATAAAGAATTAAAAAGATAAGACAGTTAACAAACAAAAGAGTATACAAGAGAAGTCTACAGTTCACTTACAGTAACACCCGAAGAAGTCTACATTTCAATGATGAAGTCTACAAGAGAAGTCTACAATTTGAAAGTAAAGTCTACACGAGAAGTCTACAATTTGAAAGTGAGTCTACATGAGAAGTCAACATTTCAAAAAAAGAAGTCTACAGGAGTAGTCAAATTCAAAAATGAAGTATACATGACTAGTTAAGCTAACATTGACCGGAACAGAGATTAGAGACGATGCACCGTTAGTTCGCTGGCACAGATCTGAAACAAAAGATAATTAATAGGTTAGTTAACAAACTAAGGAAGAGTTCTAGGCATATTCAATGATGAAGTCAAGGAGAGATGAAGCATCTTTCGTTCGCCAGAGAGATGAACACCGTTAGTTCGATGGCGAGAGTAGAAGCCGTGCGACTGACCGGAAGCAGATATATTGACAAGAGCAGAGACACCGTTCGTTCGCCAACGAGAGTAGAAGTCGCCGGCTAAGATCTGAAACAAAAAGAGGTAAAGGTGGTTGGTTTTCAGCCTTAAACGCTGACGGACACTAAACCGATGAGATTTAACTTACTAGAGAGAAGATATCGGAGCGACGGAGCGGATGGTGACTAGTTTGAGGAGCGGAAACGACGTGGCTAGGGTTCGACGAAAATCTCCCCAGAAATCGCCTTCATGGAAAACAAATGCATTAGTTTTTTTTATAACCCAAAAAGCTTAAGAATCGTATTTATATATTGGGTAACTTTTCTGGTTAGGTTAAGAAAATGTTTTGTTTAAATTGGATTTGGTTAAAATCGGTTAGGTTAAATTCAAAGGGAGTAGACTTTTTTGTTAGTTTGCACCGATAAGACTTGGTTTAAATTGGATTAGGTTAGAATTTTGTTGGTTAAATCCGGTTAGGTTAAACTCAATGGGAGTAGACTTCTTTGTCAATCTACACATATTTTTGTTTTCCTACTTCCTTTATTTTTTAGTAATTTATATATGAATTACTAAAATTATTTCTTTATTTTTAATGTTATAATATATAATTTTACATTTTTATTCATAAATAACTCAATTTATTTTTAAAATAATGTTTTTTTTTGTAAACACTAATTAAAGTAGACTGAATTGTAAGTCTACGAAACCCTAAACCACAAAACTAAAAAACCTAAATGTTTGTTTGGTAATCGAAAGAGTCTTAATTATTGTATCAGATGTCTAAATATACAAATTATAAACTACTTAACACTAATATGTACATTTAAATCAAGAAAACAAAAAATATATATATAAATCTAAAACCTAACCCTAAGAAACTAACCTTTAATGACATAATATGTTAGAAATTTTTGTTGTTAAATCATAAACATTGTTCAACACTTGGTTACCCAATCAATTTATATTCTTTTAAATTATTCAATTATATAAAATTTTAATTTCTAAACTTCATATTAATCCTTATACTGATGATTAATTAAAAATTTTACAAAAATTAATTTTTAATATTTTAAAATTAAAAGTTACGATGTAGACCTTTTTTGTTACGTGTAGACTAACAAATGACATAAACATAAAAAAATTTCTTGATTTTTGTTTGGTTATAAGGGTTAAATATTATTTTTACCCATTTAAGTTAGTTTTGCATTTGATTGAATATACAGTCTACTTTTATGGTTTGAATCCATATTTAGGTTGTTTGGGGCAAATCCCCAAATATTATTCCTAAAACTAACAAAATCTAACACAGACAAAAAAATCTTCAAACTACCTTTCAATCCTATGGAATAATAATTATTAAAAGTCATCAAAATTCACAGAACTCTACATATGGAATACTATAATATGATTCCATAATATAGTTTGCTAATTACCATATCCAAATTGAATATATGAAAATAATTCACAAAAATTGAAATTTTGCTCCATATTTGAAATTCAATATCAAAAAATATTTAAATCTTTAGAAAATAAAATAGGGAAAATTGCTAAAAATGACTCAAAACTTGATTTCAAATGCAAAAGTGTATCCCAAATTCAATCAAATGCAAAAGTAACCCAAAAGACTATTGAAAATACAACAAACTACTTGTGAGAAAAATAAATGTATTCAATTTTACCATAATAACATTTTCACGTGAGAAGACTTCCTGCTACAGAAGATTTCTTTAGAAGTCTTCTCATAGAAGAGTTCTCTGTAAGTCTTCTACGGAAGACTTCTCTAGAAGTCTTCTCATAGAAGACTTCCCTGTAAGTCTTCTACAGAAGATTTATCTAGAAGTCTTCTCAAACAATAAATCTTAAAAATAATTTATAAAATTTATGAAAAATATTTTTATGGGGGAAAATAGAAATCATGTAACCACAAACATTTGTAAATGATGTAAATTTATATCAACTAAAATTGAAATGTTTTCAACCTAGATGATTTAATGTAGAATGAGTCATGATATTCATTGGTTTAGGGTTTAGTAACATATGTTATAGTATTGTAGGTAGATTTTGAAATCTTATCTTTTAAACTTTTTATTTTTTGAATTTGACGAATATGTGTTAGTGATCCTCTAATAAGATGATTTTAAACACTTTATAAGTTTATTTTATGTTTAAGGAAGTATTTTTTGGTTAGTTAATTGATTTTAGGGTTTTGGAAGACTTCTAACATATAATATAGTAGAAGACTTCATGGAAAACTTCACAGAAAACTTTACAATTTTCCCTCTTGAATTTCAGTGAAATTCAAATTCCCGCCTAATGGCGAAGTCTTCCATGAGTCTTCCATTAGTCTTCCGAAAGTCTTCCAGAAGTCTTCTCTGAGAAGACTTCCCTGTAGGTCTTCTCCGGAAGACTTCTCTAGAAGTCTTCTCAAACAATAAATCTTAAAAATAATTTATAAAAATTATAAAAAAAATATTTATATGGAGGAAAAATAGAAATCATATAACCACAAACATTTTTAAATGATGTAAATTTATATCAACTAAAATTGAATTGTTTTCAACCTAGATGATTTAATGTAGAATGAGGCATGATATTCATTGGTTTAGGGTTTAGTAACATATGTTATATTATTGTAGGTAATTTTAGGGGTAAATTTTGAAATCTTATCTTTTTAACTTTTTATTTTTTAATTTGACGAATATGTGTTAGTGATCCTATAATAAGATGATTTTAAACACTTTCTAAGTTTATTTTATGTTTAAGGAAGTGTTTTTTGGTTAGTTAATTGATTTAGGGTTTTAGAAGACTTCTAGAAGACTTCCCAGATATCCTCTAACTCCTGGAAGATTTCCATGAATACTCCGAACTAGAAGACTTCCCAGAAGACTCCGAGAAGACTTCTCGAGAAGTCTTCTAACTACTGGAAGACTCCGAGAAGACTTCTCAAGAAGTCTTCCTAACCAAACTAGAACTTAATTTACCTTCAATCTGAAATTAACCGGGAAAAAAAACAAAATATATTTAACCTAACCTGATAATTTACCGGACATATAAATAGTATTTTTCACTGTTCTTTTTCACTTTTCGGTGTTTCAAAAAAAAGTAGGTGGAAACCCTAGCTTCCTCTTCTAAGGTGATTACTATGACGATTTCCGACAAATCTCTTCTCCGTCATTTTCACTCCATGTAATCTTGTTTTTTCGGGTCAATCTTGTATCTCCTTCATCGTCCAAGTGTATTATAGTAGATTAAACTAACCGGTTCCTCTTTATTTCAGATCTGAAACCGTTAGTTTCTCCCTGTGACTTCTTCCTCTATTTCTTTCCTTTCCGACCTCAAGTTGACCCATTTGTCCGTAAGTCTCCTGAAAGTCTGCCGTAAGTCTTCATGGAAATCATCCGTAAGTCTTCATGGAAGTCATCCGTAAGTGTTCATGGAAGTCATCCGGAAGACTTCATGAAAGTCATTCGGAAGTCTTCCATGAAGTCTGTGGTAAGTGTTTGGTAAGTATTTGATAAGTGTTTGGTAAGTCTTCCGTATGTTGTTGGTAAGTCTTCCAAAGTCTTCCGTAAGTCTTTCGACGTCCTTCAAAGTCTTCTAGAGTCTGGATGTTAGTATATAACTCTTTTTGTGTTTGTTTTATGTTTGAGATGTTTTTTTGTCATTGTTTTCAGGCTATAAAATGGAATTACCAGAACTCCTGAAGAGGTTGTTCACCCTAGGGGAAGAGCCCATTCCATTGAAGAGCATTGAATATCATACCGATGACCCTAGATTACTTCTTGCTGTAAAAAATGCTCTCCATGATGATGAATGGGAGGAGCTGAGGAACTCTAGGTTGGGAGTCTTCATAAAGTTTTGGGAGTTTAACTTTGGTTGGACTTTAAGGCTGGTTCACCTTATGCTCTGTTTTCAGCTTGATGTCAAGAAGAAGTACGAGCTTTGGAGTCTCATTGGTTCAGAGCCGGTGAGGTTTTCACACATTGAGTTTGAACATCTCACCGGTCTCAACTGCGAGTATGTTGAGCATGTGGATAATCCTCATGTAGGGATGACAGATGAGTTGTATCGGTTCTAGGAGTTGATGGGTGTTGATAGCGATTCTGGTCTAAGATCCCCGCAAATAGTGGCGGCGTGTGGGAGATGTGGACAGTGGTCTCGGGATGACCGCATGAGGCTGGGATACATAGCCATCTACACTGGATTTATTGAAGGACGGAAGTCCACATCTGCTACACGGGCTAGTCCTTCCAAGCTAGTGATGAAGACTTTGAAACCTACCCATGGGGGAAATTGGCGTTTAAGATCCTTATGGACTCTGTGAAGGCTAAGGATTTGACAAAATCTTATACCATTGATGGGTTTGTTCAAGTACTCCAAGTCTGGATCTACTTCGCTTTGATCGACTTTGTTGCGGAGTATGGAAAGCCCAGACGAAAGAAACCTAGTCCTCCTTTGCTGGCTTATAAGGGACATAAATGACGAAAATTTGTCAAAGAGGGTATCAACACACAGGTATGTCTGATTATTCCCAATAGTATGGTAGTGATTATTGTCTCAGTATCTAACTTGATATTCATTACTTCCTGCAGACTCGCGTGGTGAACCTTGTGGTGAAGGAGATTGGTGAATTGTTCCCTCAGTGGGACAATGATAACACCAATGTGGCGGTTGAAAACCTCATGAATCTCATCTGTGGTGGTGAAGGTAAGATGAAGTGGGGCAGAGCGAATCTCCGATGTGACCATGGTACTAAGCCGTGGACCAATCCAAAGGTTATCATTGTTAAGGATGAATATCTTGAGCTTTCTTTGAAGGAAGAAAGAAGACCCTCGAAGAAACTTCGTACCGTCCCTGAGGCTCATTCTGAAGCTTGTAATGAGAATTTTGTTTCGTGGAGTGGGGTTAAGAAAGAAGATCTTGAATAAAATTTCAAGAATTTGACGAACGTTATGACTGATGGGTTTGGGTAATGCCTAAAGGAGATCAAGCTTCTTGCCGATAGGGTTGAATCTGTGGAGAAGAAGGTGGGAATCAACCACTATGAACTTCAACTCACAATTTTAGAACCGGATAAGGCTGCGCACGAACTAGGGGTTAGTACTGAAACCTCTCCCAAAATCAAAGTGAAGAGAAATACTAAGAATAAGAAGTGAAAGTTGTATTTTGTTTCATTTGTATGGATTTTGTTTCATTTGTTGATTGGATGGATGGTACATGTGTTTCATTTGTTGATTTGAACCTTTGGCTAAGTTAATTTTATGTGGATTGAAGTTGTTATGTTTGGTACTTGTCTCGACATTTCTATTGAACTCGAAATTTCAGAGTGAGAGTGTGAATGGGGAGAAAACAGGAAATGTGAACAAAGATCAAAAACAAATTAGTAGTATCAATGCACCTCGGGTCCCGGAGGTGGAAGATTCAAGTGTTGTCATTGTGGACAAAACTGAACCAACCACATCAGATTTAGATAGGGAGGAAGAGAGACGCCAGGTAAAGAAAGATGCTATCATGGCATTCCTCAAGGGAGATATTGAAGTCTTCTGGAACTCTTCGAGAAATCTTTTAAGAATCAGTCTGACTTGTTATGTTTTCAATGCAACATATGAATGGTTTTATCAATTTACTGAGACAGCGGTTCCATAGGAATCCAGAGCATTTTAGGACCGATGGGATTTGCTTTATTGATCATTTATTTAGTAGGATGTGGACGTTTAAGTACCTGGAGTTTAAGAGGTAAGAGCCCGATATAAACGGGTTAGGAAGGCGGATCCCTGCTGGGAGTTGGGATTATTATGTAGGTTTACTACCCAAATTTTACTAAACAAAGAAGGTTTGGGGATCGAAGGTGGATGATATTTATGCGGCAGTAAATTTCAAGAACGATCATTGGATTGCTGTTTGGGTGTCCATTCCAAAAAGGCACATCACCATCCTGGACAACATTATTTCCTATATTAGACATGCTCAACTCGCCGATTTAATGGTGCATTTTGCCAAAATGATATCTTATTTGCTCATTGAATGTGCTGCCTCCGCCGAAGAGCGAGTCAAATACACACTAGAGCCATTCACATATGCGAGAGTGACAGCCGGAGTACCTCAATGTCGTGCTGGTGATTGTGGTGTGTTCACCTTGAAGTACATTGAGTGTCATGCTCTAGGAATGAAATCATTTCCTTCTGCTTTTTGTGATAAGAACGTCAAGAGTATTAGGGAGAAGATGGCTATGGAGCTATTTGATGAGACCCCTGGTAACAATGGGACATAAACTGGTATTGAGGGCTTCGATATGTACGATTGAATGTGTAATTTGTGTTTGATGCTTTTGTAACCTTGAAACACATTAACAGGGTAGGGCACTAATCTTTTGTACAACTAATTCTAATGAAGGAACCTATTCAAACACAGGACATAAGACATAAGATCTATTACTATAAAGTACAGTTTCCTCTATCATGGTTATGCCATGTCATCAAATAGGATGTTCTCAGAATGACACATGTCCCTCCTTTACCGAGTTTTGTTTGGTTTACAATCTGAATGGGCTTTGTCTTATACTTACTGGACTCTACTTTCATTATTAAGTTTATCAATCATAATTACAATTACAGCCCGATAAAGAGAGACCAATGTGTTATTCCTTAAAACATAAAAAATAAGGGTTCATCTTCTTCGGTATCTAATGATCTAAATCAGCAATGAAGTTTTTTTCTTTTTCGAGAAAACCAGTAATGGAATTCTGAAGGTTGAGTGATATGAACATCGTGCGCCGTTTCATATTTCGTTCTTATCCTCCGAATGGTTACGAGATGCATTGATTCAACGCTATTTACGACCTTCTTAACTCCTTACACCCATTTCAACCACAATTACTGATTCAATGCATTTACCTCTTCTCAAGGGGTGGATCTCTAGCTATAAAAAGGTAAGCTTCATCTCATAACCCTCATCCTCACCGCAACCAAACCTGTGAACCCTAAGAGCATCTCCATCCCTATTCCATAATTTACTTCATTTTTGAGTAAAATGGAGTAGGAAATGGAGTAATGAGTAAAAAATAAAAGCATTACTCCATTTATAGAGTGATATTTTATTTTTTGTTCATCACTCCATTTCCCACTCTATTTTGGAGTAAATTATGGAGTGGGGATGGAGATGCCCTTCCCAAATTGATACTCTCATGAGACAATCAATCTCCGGTTCTATCTCACATAGCTGTCCAAATTTGACATGAGCCAGACCATCGTTTTCGGAGGAGGACTATAATGATCAGGCTCTTGCTATCATGTCTCAATTTCATAGAGTCTGAGATATGCCAGAGCTTCGCCGTAGAGTCAGTCGTTGCCGTGTTACTGACGTTGTAGCTCTGAATCAGCCTACACACAAGAAGTAGAGTAAGAGTAATCATGACGTTGACAACATGTATTCCAGCGGAGTAACAGAAGCAGCCGTGTAGAGGTGGAGGCCAAGGACGAGTTGCGGTGAGTAAGTTGAAAAATAAAAAAGTAAACCTTCAGCAGAATCAGTTAAAAAGATAGTTAGTGAAGAAGAAAAGGAAATTATATCGCTTGGTAATGATATTGGTGGTTCTAACAAGGTGGCTGCACAGAAAAAAGTTGGAGATATTGCTCATATCCCTGAAAGGATAAAACTTTCTTTATGTTTATGATTTTAAAGATGATCGTGTATGCATAGTTTTGGTTTAATATTTTTTGTTTATGCTCATTATTCATAATTGTGATGAATAACGATTGTTTTTTATCAAGTCCAAGTTGGAGGATCACCATTTTATAAAGTTCAGAGAAATCTGGGGAATGGTGGTACTGTGGTGATGAACGTACTGGAGAAGCAAGCATATTGGAGGTAGTGTAACTTATTATGCGTTAAGATCCTATCATTAGCATGATCATGTTAACATTGTTTCACAACTCCATTTTGCTTAATATATAACTCTCAAGTTTGAGCATCCAATCTCTCTTCTTTCTAACTATGTTTGTAAAATATTTTTAGCCGGATATTTAGGTACTTAGTTTAGTTAAGATGTGAAATCAACATTATATTTCGTCTTGAACCGCACCTTGGGTGGCAGCCATGGAGTTCCTATAGTTGCTACAAATTAAAGTAACTTTTATTTTGACAGTGTTCTTTGTTGTTTATGTACATTATTTGCCATGTATGTTTCCTGATTTCTCTTTCAGTGACCATGAATTTTTTTTTCCGGCCAGTGACCATTAATGAACTTTATATATATACATAACCTTTTTATTGCTGACATAGAACTGGGATTTTCTGCTAATTACACCAAAGTGTTATATATAGAAACTCGAAACTTTATTCTACACCAATTACTCACTACATATGTATGTCTTTTAGAGTCAAGGCTCAAGATTCATCTCATAAAACAAACTTAAGTATGTAGCATGAACCGCATAACATTTTAAAAATATACAAAAGCAAATATTAAATAAACAATAAAATTATAACAAATTTAAAATAAAGTTTTGAAAATAATAAATTAAGTCAGTTGTTTATATTCCAAAAATTAATCAATAACATTTACATTAAAACTATAATGAATTATCAAGATAAAATAGTTTACTTGGCGTCTAAATATAATAAAATACACAAATGCAAATAAATATCTATATTTCTAAATAGTAAAATTGATATTTTTAATGTAAATAATGATTGATATTTTTAACATCTCTAAATATTAACAAGTAATATTTAAATATTTTTACATAGTAAAGAAACAAAAAAATGTAACACATTTAAAATATTTTTTTCGAAAAATCCATAAAAAAATATAGTCCATTGTTACCATAGAAATTACTTATATAATAAATATTCCAATACTAATCAATAACACTTACATTTAAAATTAGTATTGGTTATTCAGATAATTTTATTGGTGTCCATATATAATAACATATACTCAAATAAATATCTATATTTCTAAATAGTAATAGTTGATATTAAGTTTTTATGCTTCCTAGCTTAAGGTAGTTTTTTTTTGCATCGTCTAAAACAAAATTTCTAAGAAAATTCTAAGTAATAGATAAAACAACTCGATTTGGCACATTATAGTAATCATAAATAAATTTAGAATACTAAAATATTTACATTGCCGAAAAACTGAGCATATACCCATTGAAACTATTTCAAGAATCCTATGATCAAACATAATCAATCATACTGAAAACGAGATGAATCTTATCACATAACTATTTCCACTAGAAAGGTATGATAAAATAAATAAATAAAAAACTACAAAATAACAGCTGACTCATAATATACAAAAAACGTAAAATAAATGTTAAATGAAAATTCAACGAACATAAATATCCCGCGCGAAGCGCGGGCCGACTCTAGTAAGTTCATAAGACATAAGTTCACATGACATAAGACATAAGATAAGTTCCTAAGACATAAGTTCACAAGACATAAGACATAAGTGCACAAAACATAAGATAGATAGCTGGAAGACTTGCCAGACGACTTACAGAAGATATCCAGAAGACTTACAGAAGATGTCCAGAAGACTGACAGAAGACACCCAGACGACTTACCGAAGACTTCCCGAAGACTTCCAGAAGACTTCAAGAAGACATCCTCCGGAAGACTTACAGAAGACATCCAGAAGACTTCCAGAAGACTTACAGAAAACTTCAAGAAGACATCTTCTGGAAGACTTACAGAAGATGTCCAGACGACTTACAGAGGACTTTCCAACAGATTTCCGAGAAGATTAGTTCTCACTATTTGGACAATTTGGACGTGTATGACCAGATTGTCTGCAGTTTGAGCAGCTATAATCCTTGCGTAGCTTCCGCGGTTTGTGTCCTCTCATCCTAGATAACTCCAACTAAGATTGCCATCTTGATTTCTTTTGTCGCCCCGGACCACGTTTTACATCTGGAGGAAAACAAGTCCGGGACTCAACTTTTCTACCACAAGGATATATATTATGTGAGTATCATGCATACAAATATTCTCTCGAGTATAGGGGGCAAACAAGTGTTGCAATATGCCGATTAGCAAAGGTTCCAGCTGCTATAACATGCGAGCAAGGTATTTTCTCGATTTTATAGACACCACAATCACACTTAATATGTTCCAAATCAATAACATAGTCACGTTTGCCACCTGCCATAAAGAATCGACATCCATCAATTGGTTGGACAATCATCGTATCCGCTAACTCCTCACGAATCGCCAATAAGTATTCAACTCCCCAACTATGTTCACTTGTGAGATTCAGAGCATCTTCTCGCCTTTTCCAATACCACCTTGCCAACTTTTCCCTTATAAACTCCAAAAGAAACACTATGGAAAATCCTCTTGCTCTCTTGAAAGTGGAGTTAATAGATTCATCTTTGTTGCTCGTTTTTATATTGTACCTTTCCTCATGACAATGAACCCGTGACCATAGTCTCACGTCCGCTTCCTCCAAATATGTTGCCAGTTTCGGGTTAGCACTCCAGATCTCCTCCATGTAGCGGTTAAAGTCGAAGAGTGTATGAGCATAAGCAGCGCCTTTAACCAAGTACAATAAATGCTTCCCTTTATACTTTTGGACAATGTTCTGTTGTAGGTGATAATAACATATTCCTCGGGTTGCCCAAGGAAACACCTTATCACACGCGCTTTTAATGGCTGGGTGCCGGTCGGAGACTATCATCAAAGCATGCTGATCAGATACACAACTCCTCAATTTTGTGAAAAACCATTCCTAAGCAGCATCATCTTCTATATCTATGATTCCAAAAGCCAATGAAAATATCTGAAAATTACCATCTTGTGCAGCTGCAACTAACATAACACCTTCATACTTCCCACTTAGGTGAGTCGCATCCTTCAATCTATTCCCAGCATCAAGTTCTATACTAGTCTTAGAACCCGGATTTGCTAACGTGATTTTCTCCAAATATGAAGGCAGCCTCTCATACCCTTCTTCTCTTGATCCTTTTACCAATTTTTTGAGCATGTAACAATGCTCTGTATGAAGTGGTGTAATCTAGACTCATTCCAAACATGTTCCTCATTTCATCTTGGATATGCTTCGAATTTAACCCATCAATGATTCCAACGCGATCTATGAAAAGCTGACAAACATACTTCGCAGTAAAATGTTTCCGTTGAGCCCGTCGTTCAGACAAAGAACATGTATGAGTCTTCACATACTTTGTTACCCAGAATGTGTTTGTTCCATGTTTCACAGTCGCTCTAAGCTTCCATCTGCACCCAGGAACGCGGCATTTTGCTACAAGTAGAGTTTTAGTGGTCTTGTATATTTTGAAGGAGAATTTATGCTTCACCGCTGTCAACCGCAACTCTGAAACCAATGCCGCTTTACTGATAAAACTCTGGTTGACATAGATATTGTTGTCAACTATCCCCTTCGAGCTTCCTCCTTCATTAGCATATGTCTCTTTGAAATTCTCAAAACATATATTTTCTTCCTCTTCCTCTTCCTCTTCCTCATCCTAACTCTTCCATACTCACTGTAATCTCCAAACTCATCATCCACTTCAGTAACATACTTCTCCTCCACATCATTTATATCTTGAGGCAAATTATCATCAGCTTCCACTTCATTTTCTTCTTCCCCTCCATTTTCATCTTCTCCTTCACCAGCTAGGTTTCCTTCAGAGTTGGCATCATTAACATTCCCCATCCTGCCTTGGCTTGATACACAAGACGTACAACATGTGTTTTACTTATCTTGATCAAGTTCTGAACTTGTCTATCAATTGTAACATGAATAGGAGGAGTATCAGGAGCTATTTGTTGCATTAGTGTGTCTGGTAACAAGTAAGTTAAATCCACAACCTCTGCGTTCTTGTCCAGGTTAAAATCTTCTACAGCCATTTCAACAAGTTCATCATGTGTAGAACCATCACTCAAAAAGAACATTCTCGCTCTTTTGACAATATCAACCAAAAAAATCTCAAGAATTATGTTTCACCAACCATTATCCATAAACAATGGGTAACTGAAGCATTATCTGCAAAAAAAATCATATTAAAACATATTAGTAAACATAGAACATCATATTAAAAAAAATACGGAGAAGACTTCTTAAGAAGTCTTCCGTAAGTCTTCTCACGGAAAACTTCTTAAGAAGTCTTCTACGTTTAGCTAGAAACATTAATAAATATAAAAAGTTTGTAACCTCATAATTATCATCATTTTAGTTATGAATTTCACTCATGAGCCCCAATATTGACTAATACACATTAATTAACAAGAAAATATTAAAAATTCTTTTTGAGTTTTGAGAAAATTGAAGTTTAATAAAGATTGACGTAGAAGACTTCTTAAGAACTCTTCTCAGGGAAGACTTCTAAGGAAGTCTTCCCTAGAGAAGTCTTCCGTTTAGGTCATTTTTGCAATTGCAAATTTACGAAGGAAGACTTCTCTGGAAATCTACTCTACAGAAGACATCTTGAGAAGTCTTCATTTGTAAATACTGGTTTACTTTTGAATTCTTGAAATTCCTAGAGAAGACTTCCCTAGAAGTTTTCTCGAATAAACATGTTGGTTTTGCAAGTGACCGAAATTTGTCAAAAAATTGATTTTTGTAGAAGACTTCAAGACTTCTAGGGAATTCTTTTTTTTGATAACATGAAGTCTTCTCAGCGTCGCCATAAGTATGCCTGGGTTACTTTTGCAATTGAGAATTAATAGCAAAACATTAAATATTAATGAGAAGACTTCTCGAGAAGTCTTCTAGCGGAAGTCTTGAAAAAGTCTTCTCTCGTTACCAAATTTTTGACTAGAAACCCGTAATAAAACTTGAGAAGACTTCTTAAGTAGTCTTCCGCCGGAAGACTTCTCGAGAAGTCTTCTCATTAATATTTAATGTTTTGCTATTAATTCTCAACTGCAAAAGTAACCCATGCAGACTTCTAGGGAAGTCTTATAGTCAAAACACGCAAAAGGTTTATTGCAAAACTAACCTATGCATTGACCAGAAGAATTCTCTAGAAGTCTTCTAGATGAAGAAGACTTCTCTTGGACCTGATCTGAAAAATAATATCAATTTCATACCTTGGACCGTCAGATGACTTGCTTAGGCTTCTCCAAGCACACAGAACTTCAATATGACCAAGATACATGAGGTTCGACGTCTCTATGAACATTACAAAGTTTGGAATAAAAAACTTGGGTTTTTGAATGTATTTTTTAAGGAAAGTGAAAGAGATATGGTTTGAGTGCACAACAAATGAGATAGCAAGAGAAAAAATCATTTTTTTTTTTGCCATTAAAACCTTCAAATTGGTTGTTTATGGTAGTTGAGGGAGTGATGGCAATGGAAATATTGTAAATATTTGGTGAAGATTAAGATGATAGAGTAAAAGACTTATTTAAAAAAAGCAATGATATTTTCGTGAATAATTCGAAAATCTAGGGTGAATAAGGCAATGAAAGTTCCAAAAAAATGATGGGTTAATTTTGCATTTAACTTCAAATTTTGAGTGACTTTTGCAAAACACCCAATAAAATAACTAAAAGATACTCCAATATTTTTTTAAGATTACATTTTTAATAATTTATTTCAAAATAAGAATTTATCTACTTTATTAAAATAGAGTCCTATTTTTTATCTACTTACAAATAGTCTAGGTTGGACTATTCTATTTAACTAGCTTTCATATTATTTTTACTTTTATCTAACTTAATTATTATTAAATATATACACCAGCCTAAAATTAAAGAACTAAATAACTAATATATTGTTTTTTTATTAAAATAATCAATTCAATTTATATTAACACTAAATTTGAATAACTAATCAATTTTATTTTATTTATTTATAGTAAAAGATATTATATATGCCTACAAATCCGTATAAATATAAAATTGTACTTTAATCCAAATGCAAGAAATAAATTCTTTAAAACTTTCATCAAATACATAATCAAACTCTTATAGATAGATTATTGAAATTAAATATATATATATATATATATATATATATATATAAGTGTATATATATGTAAATACATATATATAGTATTAAAATTAGATATATATATATATATATATATATATATATATATATATATATATATATATATATATATATATATATATACATATATATACATATATATATATATATATATATATATTTGATAAAATAAATATTAATAATTAGTTACTATAAATATTTAATTATATAATGGAATATACCATTATTGATATTTTTATGAGTATAATTTTACTAACTATTCCAACAAACATGAAATTTTTTTATCAAAACTAAAACTAATTGAAAAATATAAAACACACTTTAATTAGGCTTGGGCATTTAAGTATCCTTGGAATACATGTTAGATACTTTGAATTTGGTTACTAATGTATATCATATCCTAAGTATCATTATGGTAAATTTGTAAGTACGAATTAGATTCAGATATAACGCATTCATAAGATGACCATATATCATTCATATTTGAGTTATATTGGTTCAGTTCAGATATATCCAAAGTGAAATCCAAAATTTAAAAGTAAAACATAAGAAGTAAATACTTATTTATATAAATCTGAATATTTAAAATGTTTATTTAAAAATTAATACTATTTGTAGATATCATCTCAAAAAATATAGAATTGAATATTTGAAGTACATATTTATATTTGTGATTATTTAGACATTCCGACCGATTTTTTAGATTTTTCGGGCTTTTCAGCTTTTAGGTTACCCATTCGGGTTCGGCTAATAACACTTCGGGTTCGTATATATTTTGTACCACCCTACAAGACTCATTCTGATATTTTTTACATTTTGAAATGGGTATGTATGAATCAAAAATTTTGGTTTGGATTCGATTCGAACTCCGGAATACTTATTTTATTCCCAATTTTACTTCAAATAAAGAAAAAATGATTATATAAATTTTAATCAAAACATCATCCGCGCTTTAGCGCGGGTTAAAATCTAGTTATCTTTTATAACGTAAGTTTATAAAAATGATTTCCAAGATATTTTCCATTTTTAAAACTGAAGATTATAATATATTCCCAATTGATTTTTTTTAACTACTGAAGTTTCTTACGAGTTATTTTATAAAATATACTATTTATTTATCAAATATGTGACTGATTGAACAAACACAATACTTTTTCTAAACGGTTTCATAATGAATTATCCTCTTTGTTTATATTTTTATTTTTATTTTCTAAACGGTTTGATAATGAATTATCCTCTTTGTTTATATTTTTAATTATTCATATATACATGCTACTGCACCATATTAACTCATAGTTATTATTTCAACTTTAAAAAAAAATTGAACATTTGTTTTTCAAAAACACTCCTTAATATATTTTTAAAAATTTGTATTCAAATAATTTTACATTATAAATAAATGCTTTTAAAAAAAAAATTATATATCATTTCAAATTGGGTTCAAAGGATCAAATGAGTCAATCTAGTATTTTCAGGTCTAAATAGGTAACCCACTTACTTCATCTTTATTATATAGTTTCTTTATTAATAAAATATATATATTGGAGATGGTCTTGGTAGCTTAAGCTGAGAGTTCGCTTCTTTAAGCTTGGGCTAGGCGTTTTATACGTTAAATTTGTTTTGATTCTTTATTCGTTTCGATTCGATTCGTAAAATCCAGATATCCGTAAATGGTCGAAGCAAAGCAAATATTAAAAGTTAATATCAGTTAGAAACGAACCAAATCACAATTACTAAAAAATTTAGAGCCGGATATCCGATCCGACATTATACAAATAGATATATATATATATATATATATATATTTTTTATATGTATAGTTTAATAAATTATTATTTTAACATATCATTTTATTAATTTTATTTAAAATTTAATTTATAAAATCTTTATAAAACGAAAAATTTCAAAAAATGTGTGTTTATAAGAAAATTTGATTAATTTTAGAAATTTATGGAACATATAGTTTCATTAATTTTTTTTTTATCTTGTAAAAATATTTTTTTGAAAACAAATTTTATAATTTTTCTTAATTTACTTGTATTAAACAAAGTAGATGAGATATCCGTAAATATTCGCAAATATCTCAAAAAAACCGGATATCCAGAAAATCGGATATCCGTATTTCTCCGAAGCAAAGCAAATCGGAAAATCAGATATCCGTAAGATACAAAATAAATCATAAATATTGAAAATTATGGAGATATTTGATCTGTGCTCACCCCTAATTTAAGCATCCATGGACCGGAAAGATAGAGCCATCACTTCCAAAGCTATATGTATCCTTAACTTTAAAGAACCTAAAAAGTAAATTTAACTTCCTTATTGTTCTCCATCTCTGATTTTGTCCAACGATAATAGCAACTGGAAGTAAAATTCTACAAACCAAGCCTTTTTTGTCTCATGTGAAAAAACAATGTAACCTTATATTTACAAACAAAATGTGTGCTCGTCGTATCTGAAAAACAAAAGTTATCCAGAAGTGATGAGTGGGTGGTTCGTAAGACAATCCTCGAATATGTAGTCTCTTTTTTTTCTGTCATCAATATGTAGTCTTGATAATGGGATTAAGCTAGGGAACTTGTATATTTAGAAAATGGCACATGTTACAACCAATAATATGTAGAAGCGCAAATTCTACCTTAGTGCAAACTAAATAATTGTAAAGTAATTACATAAATAAACTGATAAATAATATGAAATATCGATATAAGAATTTTGAAAGAAAACATGTTTGAAGAGACGAGACACTCTTTCTTTAGTTTTGTAAACATCTATATTGTGACAACTGTATATGTTTTCGTCTTTACCATCGAAAAACATATACTACCAAATTTTTTATTTGTTGTATTCTCCCATACACAAAAACTAAAATAAAAATAAGAAAGTATGTGAGGGACTTAGAATGTTCTACATTTTTGGTGTGTAAAGAATGAAATAAGTGTGACTCTCTTGTAGTATATATTGTCAACAAAGCCATAAATTGGAGACTTGAGAATTGATTCTCACATTAATCATTGTGACAAATATTAAAACTTGTACGTTACAAATAAATTATACTCCCTCTGTTTCTAAATAATACATGTTTTAACACTTTTTACTTGTTTCTAAAAGATCAATATTTTAGATTTTCTATGTACTTTTAATAATAAATTGTAAATTTCCAAAAAATATTAATTGACGATTTTGAAATTATTGAATTGATATTCGTTAAAGTTTATGGAAAACTGTTATATTTTAAAATTTTCATGAATTGATAGCTAAATATTAATTTTTTCTTGTGTGAAAATTTTAAAATATGTAATACTAGTAGTGTGCCCGCGCTTCGCGCGGGTTGTTTGCTATTTGTTTAATTGTTTTTTTGTATTTTCTGTGTTTAATTGTTGTAAAAACTAAAGCGCGCGGGTTGTTTGCTATTTGTTTAATTGTTTTTTTGTATTTTCTGTGTTTAATTGTTGTAAAAACTGAAGTGTAGTAACAATTTTACTTAATAATGATTTTTCTTGGGATCTATAAGGTTTCTCGATGAAGTCTTAATAGTTCTAATGGTTTACAACCTGAAGTAGCTCATAATTTGTAAAAATTAAGAAGCTATGAACTATTAGTTTTTTTGTTCGTTAAGAAACCTAATAAATTTGATATTGTGTACTTTTAATCTTAAATCTTTTTAAGAAAGTATCTGAAACTGATGGGACTACTTATATTAAAGATTTGTAAATGAAGAATATTCTAAGATAGATCAAAAAAATTTTTATCACCAAAATAGACTTCAAAATAAATATGACTAAAATAGATTTTAATAAAAAGTGTTAAATATATATTTATACCCTTTGAGTTAATTAATCCATACTTAGGGTTTAAAGTTATGGGGTGAAATTTTGAAAAGTGATATTTAAAATTAAAAAAAAACTATTAAAATTTTCAAAAATAGAAAAAAAGAAGATTGTTTTGATCATTTTATTCTTTGAAATCTAATTTTGTGATAAAAACTTTAAAAAAATATATTTGAGATATTTACCCATTGAATATTGTTTTATTAATTTTTTTGCGTTATGTAAGACTAATGCATACATTGAAGAAGGTCTCTTTTTCTCTTCAATTCTCAGTGTGACGTATAATGTCGTGCCTGAAAGGATGATCGGATAAATAAATGGACGTATGTTGAGTTTAAGAAACTGTAGAACATGTACATGAATGGAGTTTGTTTTTCATCGAAATATCTAGAAGAACACCTCCTCTTTGGTAAGGTTGTGAATGTCAGAATAGTATTCAATAAAGTATCGTGGATTAAGTCCTATATAAAATTCGAGACCGTTACAAAATATTAGAACACCCCTAATTATTAAATAAAGGGTAAGACAAGGAAGGTGTTACATATAAGTGAAGATATCAAAAATAAAAACGATTTTCAATGAAATAAACAAACATGATTATTTGCTTGTATAAGTAGCAATATATAGTCGCATCTCTTGTTAATTTTGTTTGGGTCGCAAACTATTGTATCCTTCGTTGCTTTAAGAACGGTGGAGCAACTATATGATTTTTTTAAGTACTCCATGAAATGGTTTTTTATAAAACCTTACAGAAGATATGTTTTACATCTTATCAGTTAGAATGTCATATGAAAATGTTAGTTACACCTAGATTATTTCTATTTTTGTTTGTGACTGTCGTAGTTGGGATAATTACCGACTACACAAAGAAAGAACAAAAAAATTACAGTAGAAAAATCTTACCGTTTATTGCAACCTGAAGCTCTACTAACTTGTCATGGATCAGCATGTAGCCCAAATGAAGCTTCCCTTCAAAATGATCAGGTAATTGATTGAACACCAAAGGCAGAACAAAAGATTGTCGATATTGCTAAATGCAAATTACAGAATATAAAGTAAATACAAAAGTACGGTTAAAAATGAACGTTCACAGTATTTCATCTAAGAATTAGTAGCTGATCTTAAAGTGTTGTGTTGTACCTGATTAGATCATCAACTGATTTGATTTTCAAGTTACTCTCTTGACCAAATTGACAAAGTCTTTGTAGTCTAGCCATGGAACCATCATCATCTACAATCTCACCCAAAACCGATATGGGTTGTAACCTGGCTAATAGAGCTAGGTAGACATAATCTTATGTATGCCATGCTCCTTTAAGAACATCTCCTTTTCTGTATCTCAAAAAAATTATATGACCAAGACGACTGAAATCTTAAGGTTTTGAATCTTTTGATGTGAGAGCTAATAATGTTTACATTCTTATTTAAGAGATCATGATTATCAATGTAATTACCAAGAATAATGTTTGTACTTACCACAGAAACAGCGAAGGATGTGCCAAGTTTCTCCTCATTCTACTTCCACGTCACCCTGGAAGCTCTAACCTCTCCATGTCCTCGCGTTTCATATTCACACACATGATTCCAGTCCCGTGCTGCCAGCACATAAGCTAGCTTCAGGTGTTAACAACGACGCCAACATTATGAAATGTCCTCCATTCTCTATGTCCTCATCATTCTCTATTGATGGATTTGAAGCTTGGCAAAGAGAGACCTTTGGGATTTGTTTACGGTATGACTGTTCATTCCAAGGGATAGAGATAGTTATAGGGTAAGTTTCAATTCATTACTTTGGAAGATGCTAGGCTGATTTAATTGGAGAGAATGAGAGAAATAGTGAATTTTTCATAAATGCTAAAATTAAAAAAGATGTAAGACGTAAACGGAAGAAGTTACACAGGCGATGGTAAGAGTTCTTAGGAGCCGAAGAGTGAGGGGAAGGAGTTGAGCACAACTGTGATCTGAGAAACCTAATAAAAGATGCGTTGGGTCTTGGAATTGTGAGTAAGAGGCCACAAAACAAACAAATATTGAAAGCCCAAATAAAAGGAAGTTCGATTGCCTTTCATAAAATTGAGGACACGTGGCAAAAAATGCCATGGTCTTCTCGTTGATGTGGCTTCATAAGGAGAGAGTAAAGCCTCCTTTATTTAGATAGACTAGGGGTTAATCCGCGCTACGCGCGGAACTATTTTGATTATTAAATGTTAACTATATAATATTTTTATATTGTATACTTACTGATTATTATTTTTTTCTTATATTATATATTTACTTGTTCTATTTTTTCTTAATTTTATATAAAATGGTAATATTACAATAGATGTTTAATGCAATATTTATTTCTTATGTTGTATATTTATTTATTATTTATTTCTCATACATTTTATATTTAATTATTCTAATATTACAATAGATGACTAATATAATATTTTTACTGCGTATTTACTTACTTTTTATCTATTCTTATATTGTATATTTACTTATATAATTTTTCTTGCCTTTATATTAAATGATAATATTACGATAGAAGCTTAAAATAATAGTTCTATTTATTATTTTGTATATTTACTTATTATATTGTAAATTTACTTATTCTAATATTACGACATATGTTTAATGTAATATTTTTATTTCTTATAATTTACATTTATTGATAGTTTATTTTAATATACATTTTTCATATAGATATTTTAATTTACTTTTTCCATTTCTTATATTGTACATTTACTTATTCTAATTTTTTGTTTTTATATTAAATGATAATATTACGATAAATATTTAGTGTAATATTTCTATTTATTATATTGTATATTTATTATTTATTTTCTAGTGTATATTTAGTTATAAAATATTTGGAAATAATAAAAATGTAAAAGTAAAAAAATTTCAGATAGATGTTTAACTTAGGTTTTCTATTTTTTATTTATAATTATTTATTATTTCTTGTTTCTTATATTGTATATTTACTTATTCATTTTTTTTGCTTTAATATCTATGGGAATATTGCAATATATATAATAAAAAAAATTATTTCTTATATTGTACCTTTACTTATTATTTATTTTAATATACATTTTTCATATAAATATTTAATGTATTTTTTATATTTCTTATATTATATATTTACTTATTATTATTTTTCTTATGTATTTACTTGTAGATGTTTAATGTAATATTTATATTTCTTATATTGCATATTTATTTTTAATATTATAATATATTTTTATGTAATATTTTTATTTCTAATATTATATATTTACTTACTATTTATTTTACAATACATTTATTTTATTATACATTTTATTTATTTATTTATTTTAATATTAAGATAGATGTTTAATGTAATATTTTTATTTCTTATATTGTATATTACTTATTCTTATATTACGATAGATGTTTAATGTAATCTGTTGATAAAAAAATATTTAATGTAATATTTTTATTTTTTATATTGTATATGTACTTACTATTTATTTTCGTATATTATATACTTGCTTATTCTAATATTATGATAGATTTTTAATGTAATTTCTATATTTCTCATATTGTATATTTAGTTATTATTTATTTTACTATACATTTTTTTAGATAGATGTGTAATTTAGTTTTTCTATTTCTTATATTATATATTTACTTATTGCTTATTTTTTCTTATATTGTATATTTTAAACATATATTGTAATACTGAAATAAATAAATATACAATATAAGAAATAGAAATATTACATTAAACATTTATTGTAATATTAAAATAAGTAATTATATAAAATGTATAGTAAAATAAATGTATAATAAATAAATAATAAGCAAAAATACAATATGATAAATATATATATATATTACTTTAAACCTTTATCGTAATATTAGAATATATAAATATATAATTAGAAATATTACATTAAACATCTATCGTAATACTAAAATAAGTAAATAAACCATATAAGAATAATAAGTAAATATACAATATAAGAAATAGAAAAAATACATTAAACATCTATCAGAAAAATTTATATTAAAATGAAGAATAAGTAATTATATAATATAATAATAGAAATATTATATTAAACATCTATCGTAATATTACCATATATATAAAATAAAGAAAATTAGAGTAAGTAAATATATAGTATAAGAAACAATAAATAATAATTAAATATACATTATAAAAAAAATATAATAAGTAAATATACAATATAAGAAAGAAAAATATTACATTAAACACTTATCATAATATTATCATTTGATATAAAACAAAAAAAAATTAGAATAAGTGAATAAATAATATAAGAAAAAATAAACAATAATAAAATATACAATATGAGAAATGAAAAAAAAAACTAAATTAAACATCTATTTTAAAAAGTGTATAGTAAAATAAATAACAAGTAAATATGTAATATAAAAATAGAAATATTACATTAAACATCTATTATAATATTGGAATAAATAAATATAAAATATAAGAAAAATAAATAATAGGTAAATATACAAAATAAGAAATAGAAATGTTATATTAAACATCTATCGTAATATTATCATTTAACAAAAAAGCAAGAAAATTAGAATAAGTAAATTGACAATATAAGAATAAATAAACATACAATATAAGAAACATAAATATTACATTAAATATCTATTATAATATAAAAATAAGTAAATATACAAGAGAAAAAAAAATAAAAAATAAATAAATATAAAATGTAAGAAATAGAAAAACTATATTAGGCATCTATTTGAAAAATGTATAGTAAATATACAATATAGAAAATATAAACAATACATTAGACATCTATTATAATATTAACATTTGATATAAAAGTAAAAAATTAAAATAAGTAAATATATAATATAAGAAAAAATAAATAATAAGTAAATAAAAATATAAAAATATTATATAGTTAATATTTGAAAATCAAAATAGTTCTGCGCGTAGCGCGGATTAACCCCTAGATGTAATATTTTAATTTAATATTTATATTTCTTATATTGTATATTTACTTATTATTTATTTTACTATACAACTTTTGGATCAATGTGTAATTTATTTATTTTCATTTCTTATATTATATATTTACATATTTTTATTTTTGCTTATTGTATATTTACTTATTATATTTTTTAATATTTATAGATGTTTAATGTAATATTTCTATTTTTGATATATTTACTTATTATTTATTTCAATATATTATTTCTATTTATTATATTACATATTGATTTTAATTTATATTCTTATATTGTAAGTTTACTTATTATTATCGTTTACATTTAAAGATAAATGTTTATTGTAGTATTTACATTTTTAAATTGTATATTTACTTATTATTTCTTTTCTTAATATTGTAGTTATATATGTTTAATGTAATATTTCTATTTCTAAATATATTTACTTAAATGATAATATTACTATAGATGTTTAATGTAATATTTCTACGATAGATGTTTAATGTAATATTTCTATTTTGATATATTTACTTATTATTTATTTCAATATATTATTTCTATTTATTATATTACATATTGATTTTAATTTATATTCTTATATTGTAAGTTTACTTATTATTATCGTTTACATTTAAAGATAAATGTTTATTGTAGTATTTACATTTTTAAATTATATATTTACTTATTATTTCTTTTCTTAATATTGTAGTTATATATGTTTAATGTAATATTTCTATTTCTAAATATATTTTCTTAAATGATAATATTACTATAGATGTTTAATGTAATATTTCTATTTTTGAATATATTTATTTATTTTTATTTACATTTTTTATTTTTTAATGCCACGTGGCAATTTCTCGAAGAAGGAGTTTATGCTGATGTGGACGCTTTCTTGAGCTTCAAAAGCTCCCTTTATTAATGATACAAGAAATTTAGTTTTTCTATTTCTTATATTATATATTTACTTATTGCTTATTTTTTCTTATATTGTATATTTACTTATTTTAATTTTTTGCATTTGTATATTACGATAGATTTTTAGTGTAATATTTTTATTTTTTATATTGTGTATTTACTTATTATTATTTTATTATATCATATGATAATATTACGATAGATGTTTAATGTAATATTTCTATTTTTTGATATTGTATATTTAGTTATTAATCTTATTGTATATTTAGTTATTAATCTTATTGTATATTTACTTATATATATTTAATGTAATATTTATATTTATTATATTGTATATTTACTTATTATTAATTTTACAATATTTCTTTAACGTAATATTTTTATTTCTCATATTGTATATTTACTTACTATTTATTTTACTATACATTTTATTTATTTACTTATTCAAATATTACGAAAGATGTTTAATGTAATAGTTTTATTTATTATATTGTATATTAACTTATTCTTATATTACGATAGATGTTTAATGTAATTTTTGATAAAAAGATATTTAATGTAATATTTTTATTTTTTATATTATATACTTACTTATTCTAATATTATGATAGATGTTTAATTTAATATTTATATTTCTTATATTGTATATTTACTTATTATTTATTTTACTATACAACTTTTGGATCAATGTGTAATTTATTTATTTTTATTTCTTATATTATATATTTACATATTTTTATTTTTGCTTATATTGTATATTTACTTATTATATTTTTTAAAAAAATTGTATATTACGACAGATTCTTAGTGTAATATTTATATTTCTTATATTGTATATTTACTTATTATTTGTATTATTTAGATTGTATATTTATTTATTATTTAATTTTATTTTACTATATCAAATTATAATATTACGATAGATGTTTAATGTAATATTTCAATTTTTGATATATTTACTTATTATTTATTTCAATATATTATTTCTATTTATTATATTACATATTGATTTTAATTTATATTCTTATATTGTAAGTTTACTTATTATTATCGTTTACATTTAAAGATAAATGTTTATTGTAGTATTTACATTTTTAAATTGTATATTTACTTATTATTTCTTTTCTTAATATTGTAGTTATATATGTTTAATGTAATATTTCTATTTCTAAATATATTTACTTAAATGATAATATTACTATAGATGTTTAATGTAATATTTCTATTTTTGAATATATTTATTTATTTTTATTTACATTTTTTATTTTTTAATGCCACGTGGCAATTTCTCGAAGAAGGAGTTTATGCTAATGTGGACGCTTTCTGGAGCTTCAAAAGCTCCATTTTATTAGTATAGATTTAGGAACAGAGGGAGTAACTGTTTTTTGTACTTAATTGTTCATAATGATATTAATTTCATAAATTAGATTTTAACATGGATATATATAAACATATCAGGAAGTTACTGGAACACGTTTCATCACGCGGAAGAAGTAGAGTCGGGATAAGTCACGTTTACGGTGGTAGAAGCTGGAGATTCCATGAATTGTTTCAGTGTCAACAATCATAAAACTGAGGTGACATTGACTATTGATTTGGATTGGAGAACATGTGTTAATTCTAAGAGATAGAGTAGCGTAGCCATGAAGAACCAAGTCAAAGTGAGTTTAAAACTCTTTCGCTATTGTCTAATCACGGTTTCACCGTGATTAATTTCTATGCCCGCAAGGAGTTTTCTGGTAGCTTTGTGTCTTGGTAGTGTTGTTGCTCAGGCTGATTTAGCGATAGGGTAATCTAGGTAGTTTTGGATACATCATGGTTTGAAGTGTGCAGAAGGGAGCTAGGCGCAATGAACAGGTGTAATAATCAAGGACACCTCATAAAGGATTGTAGATTCCTACCGAATGTTTGGTGTTACCGTTGTAATAGAGAGGGACACACTTAAAGTCCTCCCAAGTAACCTCATGACGTCCTCAAGCTAACTCCACTACACCTTCCCACCATATCATGGCTTCATCTTTCAAGTAATTAATGGCCAATTCCATACGAAACTCTATCTGGACACCTTGCTGCATCCAAGTTCCTTTCCAGCTTCCTTCTCCAGTTTTCCGCGGATGTAGGACTGGCCCTTCCACGAAAGTGATCCATCTCCATGTCTCTCATATATCTCATCACTTCTTAGTACGAGGGTCCTTTAACTATCACAAATGGTGGAGGTGGAGGTGGAGGTGGAGGTGGAGGTGGCTGATGGAGTTGCACTCCAACGTGCGGTACATTCCCACGAGCATCAGCCTGGTTCAGTGCTCCATTGACTGATTCTTCACGCATCTGATCTCCAAAATGCTCAAGGTACCTTTGCAACTCCGCGAACATTGCTGCATACCATGTTGCTTGGTCACCATGTTGACCTACCCCAGATGGGTTTCTACCTTGAATCTCAGTGTTAGTTTCATTCAAACTTCCCACGGAATCAGTCGGGCTAGCTTACCAAACCACATGTGCTTCATTGCCTCTTCCCCTAGCGGTTCTTCTTCCTCTTGGTGTCATCATGTTTATGCAGAAGTTACAGTTAGAAATTTTCTCTGTTTACGAATGATTAATAAATGAATTCAAAGTCATGAAGTGGTCTCAGTGGTGCTCTAAAATTTATATTTCAAAATCTCCATTTGCTCTTCTTGAAAACCAAAACAACTTTAGAAATCCAAAAGTTTTTAAAGATCTTTAACTTTATTCCGATAGGAACCGGATAAAACACATTTCCCACTTTGGATGGATTGGAATTGTTACGGCAGATCAACCTAAACCGAGTTATAGTTGGTTATAAACCACATGTTTTTTTATTTAGTATTTACTTTAATTAAGCTGATTTATTATTTTTGTAAGTGATCCTAAAAAGAAGTGGTAAGTTCTGTAATATATAACAAAAGATCAGGGTTAATTCTCAAATATACTTCAGTTTTAATAAATTTGAAATAGATATATTATCACATTTAAAACGTGCATCTGTCATTTAATGAAACTAATATAATATCTACACATAATAATATCTAAAATAATAGTAATACTTGCTTCTGCATAATTGTACTTTGGCATATTCAAGTGTTTTTAGTTATACCGTGTACAAACGAGATTTAAAGTTGTACCAATTATTTTTTTGATAAATTGCCAAAACTAATCTTAATATATGTTTGCATATTTACATTAATCATATTTACTTTTGATTTTAAAAGGTTATAATTCTATGGTTAACTAATCTAAATTTAGTGTTTAGATTTGAGAGGTAAGGTTTTAGAGGGTAGAGTTTAGAATTTAAATAAAAATATCAAAAATACTTAAAATCAAAATATTTTTTATAAAATAGTTTTAAAAGCATTTTTGAATTAAAAATGTCAAAAAAATCAAAACAAATTAAAAAAAAGTTTCAAAAAAATTCAAAAAATATTTTATACAAATTTTCAAATTTGAAAAGGTATAATCCAAAAACTTAATATATATACATATATATATATATATATTTAAATAATTATTTATATTTATAAATTAATGGCATAAATTTCTTTTGGTGTGTAATGGAATTTCATACATAGGTATTTTTGAAAATAACTATTTAGAGAAGGTAAACATGAATAATGGTACCAAATGAAAGTTAAAAGTAAAAAATTTCTCTTATTTTTTACGATTATAGTTACTATAAGAAACTTTCATAGAAACAAATTTTCAAAAATATGTATTTTTTATACACCTAACTATAAAATTAACATTCACATATTAATCATGAAAGTACATTAATTTTTTTGTAAAAGTGATATATTTTCTCTCAACTAAAAAAAATTGCTTTACTTTTATTTATAATTTGATATATTTATTATTTAAAAAAAACATGTTTTAAATAATATCTGAACTGAGAGAATGCTCCAACATCCGTTACATAATTAAATGATAACACCCTTATTAACTAAACTGAAAACAATAAGTTTATTCTCCCTAGGTCAAATCAAAACTCTTTTGATTGACACCACCGCAGTAGTTTCCACCATCAGGATGCTTGCAGTATGGTCTTCCGACTAACAAACCTTTTGCAGTAAAAAGGATGCTCCTCCACCAGAAAAAAAAACTCATTGTGTCCTATCAGAAGTCTTGGAATAGTTGTTTCCTAAACACGATTTTTACGAACAAGGATGGCCTCCAAGGCTTGTGCAAATTCACTATTTCAACATAGGGTGAATAAAGATAGTTAAAGTAATTAAGGATCTAGGTTTCTATGAGGGGGAAACCATTGGAAAAGGTCAGAATGAACGCATGTTTGTCTATGTAAACTGGATGAAACGAAAAGAAATTTGATATGTTTATTAAAAATATGGATATATTTTGTTCATATTTATAATAAATATATTAATTGAGATACTCAATATTTCTTAGCCAATCATTATATTATTTTTTTGCCCATATGGTAAGATCAAGTGGTAGACGGGTTTGAGGTGTTCTAGAGAAGCGTTCTGTCTGGTTGGATCTGAGCTTCATGGGAAAAGAGGCTACCACTGTTTCTCGCTTCCTTAGCGAGAGAGTCTGTACGCATATTCTTAGATCTAAAGATTCGGGAGATGCATCCATATTTATAATTAATATATCCATATTTATAATAAATATATCAAATATCCTTATGTTTCATCCGGTTTACACAGATAAACATGATTTTGACCTTCTCTAGTGACTTTCCCCTTACAGAAACACAGATCCTTAATTTACTTTAACTGGTTTACACATCGTATGTTCAACTACTGAATGTGCACAAGCCTAGGACAACAGGTGGGTTTGTTCGGAAAAATTGTGTTTAAAAAACAACTCATACCAGGCTTTTTGATGGGAAAAATGAAAAAGATTATTTTTTGTAGAGGGGCACCTTTTTACTGCAAGAGATTTGTTAGTCAGAAGATCAAAACCACCATAATTACCGTGAGTACCAGACACCCTGATGGTGGAAACCACTCCGGTGGTGAAAAGTGAGCTTAGCATTTATACAATAAGATCGCTTGAATTGTAGTAACAGTCAAAGGAGTTTAAAGTTGTAATCATTTAGTTATGTAACGGATGTCGGAGACTTTTTCTTAGTTCAGATATTATTTGAAACATGTCTTTATTTTGAATTAATAATAATAATAATAATAAATATATCAAATTATAAGTAAAATTAAGGGAAATTTCGGATAAATAACTTGACATAAGATTTTATTTTGAAAACTACCTCTTTATTTAAAAAATTTGAAAACCACACTTTCATAGAAGTAAATTGACTAAATTATTCAGTAAAATTATTTTAATATTTAAACTAAAAAAAATCAACAAAATCTCTGCGAATAATATTTTTATAATATAATATGAAAAAGATAAGTTTTACATTTTCTTAGTATAAACACAAAAATAGGTGATACATTTTCCATCTTTCTTTTTTCTTCTCGTTTTTTTTTCTGATTCTTTTTGGTGTAGTATATTTTCTTCTTTATCTAGTTCTTCATTTGTGTAGCTTGCCTCTTTAATATGAGATTTTTATGTTGTTTATACGTTTTTAGTATTTCGTAACTGATGACTACTTCACTGAGAACTCAACGTCAAATCTCCCCCTCCCCTCGAGCAGAAAATCTGAATCAATGATACTCTTTTTTTTGTATATGATACACCAGTTTTTCATCATTACGTTATCTTTCAGATAGATGTTTGTGGAAAAATCTAAAAGCAACAACTATATTAAATGACTTGGCTTTACTTTCATTGAAATGGCGCAATCAAAATTGATCAGAGAAGCCAAATATGTATCCAAATTCCAAAACCAGCAGTCAACATTATCACAAAATGAAAAACCTTCTCAAAAAGATTCTGTTCCCTTTCCATTAAAATTATTAGACTGAAATCGGTTAGCACATATATGTGAAATACTTATTGCATGGTGTGTACATGCATCTGTGTACAAAGAAGGATTGTAGTCGAATAGATGTTTTCAAAAGTCAATTGTAGCAAGAGCTTTCATACAAAAGATTTTAGAATCTTTCGTATTTTAGTTATTAAAACATGTAATTTTTAACTTAATTTGGATAAAATTGTCATACATTGAAGAAAGTGTAGTTTTCAAAAAAAAAAATATAGATGTATTTTTCAAATTCTAAACTATAAATAGGGTATTTTCAAATTATCCCTAAAATTAAGCAATTTTGTAGTTGAGAGAAAACATATCACTTATACAAAAACTTCCATATACTTTCCTGATTACTGTGTGAATATTAATTCTATGTTTAGGTGTATCAAATAAAATAAAAAAATTGAAAATTTGTTGCTGTAAATCTTTCTTAAAGTAACTATATAAGAAAATGTATTTGGAATGTCATTGATTTAGAAAATATGAAATTATTGGTTTTGATTTCGTCTCAAAAATATCTGTTGATACTAACTAATCTCTAATTTAAGTAATTTAAATATATTTGGTACTTTATAACCATGATGATTGTTGCGCACTTTGATTCGTATAAACTTTGAAAAAAACCGGAAACAAATTCCACAATTTTAACAATCACATGAACTAAAACCAGTAATGGAGTTAGTGGTATACATGAAAACAATGCTTACATGATTAACAGTTCCTTGTTAGTGGGGATATTGATGCTCTTAAACATGTATAATATTTAGAATATGTTTTTGGTTTTACAGCATATATAGGTTTATTAGAAAAGCGAAAAGCATTATGTGTGAAAGTGCACATTTCACTTAAGCAGGATATCCAAGTTGATAAATTCATCCTTGATCAATCATGAAATACATTGGAGCTAATCACTGTTAATTTTATGTTATAGGTATTACACAATTGGTGTATAATAGTACTTAATCGAATTTTGGATGGATTGGAATTGTTACGGCAGATCAACCTAAACCGAGTTATAGTTGGTTATAAACCACATTTTTTTTTGTTTAGTATTTACTTTAATTAAGCTGATTTATTATTGTTGTAAGTGCTCCTAAAAAGAACTGGTAAGTTCTGTAATATATAACACAAGATCATGGTTAATTCTCAAATATACTTCAGTTTTAATAAATTAGAAATAGATATATTATCACATTTAAAACGTGCAATATGTCATTTAATGAAACTAATATAATATCTACACATAATAATATCTAAAATAATAGTAATACTTGCTTCTGCATAATTACACTTTGGCAGATTCAAGTGTTTTTAGTTATATCGTGTACAAACGAGATTTTAAAGTTGTACCAATTATTTTTTTGATAAATTGCCAAAACTAATACTTTCTTTATTTATGTTTGCATTTTTACCTTAATCATATTTAATTTTGATTTTTAAGAGGTTATAATTCTATGGTTAAGTAATCTAAATTTAGTGTTTAGATTTGAGAGGTAAGGTTTTAGAGGGTAGAGTTTAGAATTTAAATAAAAATATCAAAAATACTTAAAATCAAAATAATTTTTTTAAAATAGTTTTAAAAGTATTTTTGAATTAAAAAAATGTGAAAAAATCAAAACAAATTACATAAAAGTTTTGAAAGAAATTCAAAAAAATATTTTATAAATTTTCAAATTTTGAAAAGGTATAATCCGGAAAATTAAAATATATATATATATATATATATATTTATATATATATAATTATTTATATTTATAAATCAATGGCATAAATTTCTTTTGATCTGTAATGGAATTTCATACATAGGTATTTTTAAAAATATCTATTTAGAGAAGGTAAACAAGAATAATGGTACCAAATAAAAATTAAAAGTGAAATTTTTCTCTTATTTTTTACGATTATAGTTACTATAAGAAATTTTCATACAAACAAATTTTCAAAAATATGTATTTTTTTGATGCACCTAACTATAAAATTAACATTCACATATTAATCATGAAAGTACATTAATTTTTTGTAGAAGTGATATATTTTCTCTCAACTAAAAAAATTGCTTTACTTTTATTTATAATTTGATATATTTATTATTTAAAAAAACATGTTTTAAATAATATCTGAACTGAGAGAACGTCTCCAACATCCGCTAAATAATCAAATGATAACACCCTTATTAACTAAGCTGAAAACAATAAGTTTATTCTCCCTAGGTCAAATTAAAACTCCTTTGATTGACACAAGGGATTTTATTCTATAAATGCTAAGATCACTCTTAAACACCGCAGTAGTTTCCACCATTAGGATGGTTGCGGTTATGGTCTTCCGACTAACAAACCTTTTGCAGTAAAAAGGATGCTCCTCCACCACAAAATAAAATAAAATAAAAACTCATTGTGTCCCATCAGAAGTCTTGGAATAGTTGTTTCCTAAACATGATTTTTGCAAACAAGGATGGCCTCCAAAGCTTGTGCAAATTCACTAGTTCAACATAGGGTGAGTAAAGATAGTTAAAGTAATTAAGGATCTAGGTTTCTGTGAGGGGGAAACCGTTGGAAAAGGTCAGAATGAACGCATGTTTGTCTATGTAAACTGGATGAAACGAAAAGAAATTAGATATGTTTATTACAAATATGGATATATTTTGTTCATATTTATAATAAATATATTAATTGAGATACTCAATATTACTTAGCCAATCATTATATTAGATTTTTGCCCATATGGTAAGATCAAGTGGTATACGGGTTTGAGGTGTTCTAGAAAAGTGTTTGTCTGGTTGGATCTGAGCTTCATGGGAAAAGAGGCTACCACTGTTTCTCGCTTCCTTGGCAAGATAGTCTGCACGCATATTTTTAGATCTAAAGATTCGGGAGATGCATCCATATTTATAATTAATATATCCTTATTTATAATAAATATATCAAATATCCTTTCGTTTCATCCGGTTTACACCGATAAACATGATTCTGACCTTCTCCAGTGACTTCCCCTTACAGAAACACAAATCCTTAATTTACTTTAAATGGTTTACACATCATATGTTGAACTACTGAATGTGCACAAGCCTAGGACAGCAGGTGGGTTTGTTCGGAAAAATCGTGTTTAAGAAACAACTCATACCAGGCTTTCTGATGGGAAAATTGAAAAAGTTTATTTTTTGTAGAGGGGCACCTTTTTACTGCAAGAGGTTTGTTAGTCAGAAGATCAAAACCACCAGTCACCGTGAGTACCAGCTACCTGATGGTTGAAACCACTCCGGTGGTGAAAAGTGAGCTTAGCATTTATCAAATAAGATCACTTGAATTGTTGTATCAATCAAAGGAGTTTTAAGTGGAGCTA
The DNA here is from genome assembly GCA_905132885.1 of Moricandia moricandioides. NCBI lineage: Eukaryota > Viridiplantae > Streptophyta > Magnoliopsida > Brassicales > Brassicaceae > Moricandia > Moricandia moricandioides. The sequence goes on from CAJHQQ010001077.1 coordinate 65,528, forward strand.
TCGAGAATAAGACTTGTTAGTTAATAGAGGTGTAATCATTTAGTTATGTAACGGATGTCAGAGACTTTCGTCTTAGTTCAGATATTATTTGAAACATGTCTTTATTTTGAAATAATAATAATAATAATAATAATAATAATAATAAATATCAAATTATAAGTAAAATTAAAGGAAATTTTGGATAAATACCTTGACATAAGATTTTACTTTGAAAACTATCTCTTTATTTAAATTTTTTGAAAACTACACTTTCATAATAGTAAATTGACTAAATTATTCAATAAAAATATTAAAATATTTAAACTAACAAATTCAACAAAATTTCTGCGAATAATATATTTATAATATAATATGAAAAAGATAAATTTTACATTTTTCTTAATATAAACACAAAAAACAAGTGACACATTTTCCATCTTTCTTTTTCTTCTCGTTTTTTTTCTGATTCTTTTTTGGTGTAGTATATTTTCTTCTTTATCTAGTTCTTCATTTGTGTAGCTTCCCTCTTTAATATGAGATTTTTATGTTGTTTATACGTTTGTAGTATTTCGTAACTGATGACTACTTCACTGAGAACTCAACGTCAAAACATTCCAGAATCAAATGTCATTTCTATTAGAAATAAAAATAAAATAAAAAACTAAAAATGACATTTAAATAAATTATTTTATATAATTTAAATTTTTGAATTAAAAACTCACATTCAAACCCTAAAAAGTCACTCCATTTAAAAATAAAATAAACCAAGTATATAAAATAAATATAAACTATATAATTATGTTGAATTTACAAATTAACGGAGAATGTCATTTTTAATTTAAAAAAATAACCGTTATAAGACCCATAAATAAAAGTGCATAAAATTAATACAATGTATATCTTGATTCGCCTCTAAATCTCATATGTACCATCTAAAATAAAGAGGTTAAATAATTTGCACAATATAATGCTTCATTTATTATATTTATATGTAGATGCACAATAAAAATATAAATCTATATCATTTTAGTTTTGAAGTTCCAAAATAAACTCACGCGTTGAAATCGATGGTCAAAATCTAGTTATAATTATAAAAAGATCATTAAGATTGTATAAGAAAAAAATATGTTTAATATGACATTATACAGATTACATAGTACACTAAACCTAGATTTCTAGTTTAATGAAGGACAATTGCGGGTGATTTTGCTCTATATTCATAAGAGATCAAAAATGAAGAATATAACCTTTCCAAAGCAATACCTAATAGATGGCAAAATTTGGGTATAACTTTAACAATTTAATCCTCTATCGTGTGAAGAAAAAATTATTACGTATATATTATATTATATTATATTATACTATACTATATTTTATTTATAAATAAATAGTAAAGAAAACCTGATTCAGATAAACACTACAATGTTTAGTGATTTTGGTGAAGGAAGAAGAGTGAAGAGTGAGGATGCAAAAGGGAGGAGGGGGAGGGGGAGAAAGAGGAGGATGAAGAGGAGGATGAGGAAGAGGAAGGAAGATGAAAGAATTAGATGGTGATGGCCCTCGTCTAGGAAAAGGAGGAGGAGTGAAGAGGAGGAGTAAGAGTATTGTAATATACTATAATATGCTGATAAATAGAATAACATATTATAATGTTTACCATATATTATAAATGATTGTATTGGTTGTTGAAGAAGAATTGAAATATGAGAAAACTTGTATCTCTATTTATATTGTATGAAAAGTGTTGTAGGAATCAAGTGTTAATTACAAATTTTTACAAACTATCATTTTTACAATAAATATACATTTATACCTAATATATTATTTTTTTAATAAAAGTGGAATATTCTATGAAAGTAATATAGAATAGAATGCCTATATTACTTTAGAGAAGAAAAAAAACTGTTAAGAGAAATTTAAATATTTTGCAGAAAAAAATTATATATGTTGGAAAAAGCTTAAAATATGGCATATGTAGAAAAATATGCCTTTTCTATTATTAATATGTAACTAAATTTAATAGTTAAAACCCCACAAATCAAGATAAAAACAAAATTTGTGATTGGTTAGGAACAAATAATGTATTATTACGTAAAGTATGCAGTATATTCTAGCCATATTATTACTATATTCATATATGAAATGATGAAAAAATGATGGTTATAGAATGCAAATTCTCTTGCTGAAATTGTCAGGGCACAGATGATATTAGTTTGTAACAGAGTCTTTATACGGATGGTTTGGTATAAGAAGGAGCTAAAGTTTAAGAGTATATTTTCATTTTATAATAATCTGGTGAGATCTTCTTTACGGACCCATGTTTTTTTTTCATAAGAAACTTAATAAATATAGTTTACACAGTATGGTCAGAATATTGGCTTTTGTTTCCTCTCAAAATACTTAGGGTTAGACAAAATTTCCGTAAATTTTGATTCACTAAAATTTAAGAGTTTGTTTTCAATGTATAATAATCGGGTCAGATCTTCTTTACAGACCCATGTGTTTTTTTCATAAGGAACTTAATAAATATAGTTTATACAGTATGGTCAGGGTATTAGCTTTTGTTTCCTCTCAAAGTATGGCTCATGGTACGCCTAGGGCTGGACCAAATATCTTTAAATTTTGATTCAATTCGTTATTTGTTTCAATTAAAATCGAAAATTTGGATATCCATAACTCTACGAAGAAATCACAAAAATTATGTTTTGAAACGAATATCCAATCTGGTATGTTATATACATACATGTATATATATATAAATTTCTATTTATAACTTATATAAATTTAATGTTTTACATTAGTTTTACAATATTTTATTTAGTATACTAGTTATTAGGATTTTGAAAATAAATAATTTTTTATTATTGTAATAAAATATTATTATTTTATATTTTTTTGATGGTTTTATTTATTTATTTGTACGAATCGAATTGGACATCCAACTAAAAATCTAAAATTTCCCAAATATTTGGAACACCGAATAAATGAATTGCTACCGACTGATCAAATTGGTTAACTGATTGTTTAAACGAAGCGAATCGGATCACAAATACCTCTAATTTATTTGGAGTTATTCAATTTAAAGTTTTGAGGTGATTTGATTATTATAAGGTTGTAGATGATTTCGAAGAATTGAAAAGTTTTATTTTTTTGTTAAGCCATCCTAGAATATTACCTAAAACCATGAGATTTTAAATGATTTTTGGTGAGTTTAATAACGGTGAGTTTTTGAAATTCGATCAGTAGATTTATCATTTTTATACAAATCACCTTAAACTCTCAGTTGAATACATTTTTTATAGAATAATAGTCAGAAGATATTTAAGCAAAAACCCAACAAAAAATTGGTTGGTTTGAAAATATTTGTTTGGTAATTTAACCCAGACCTCTGGTGATTTTATTTTACCAAATACAAAATCAAATTTGAACTACTATCTATACGGATGAAAGCAGTACATTTGACAACAATTACAGAAAATACCGATTGTTCTCAAACACTGATCCTAATGGTAATCATGAAACTACGAAATGATGGGGTCGAAATAAACTAAAAAGACTTACATATTGGTTAGTGGGCTTATTTTAGTTTGGGCCTATTAGACAAATCTATGTGTTCACTTGACACCAAAAATAAAACCTAAGCCCTTTCTCTGTCTCTCTCTCTACGCCGTTATTCTCTGAGGGTAGCAATCTCATCTTCTTCCACATCGTTTGTTCAACGGCGAGGATGACGCTAGGTTTGTTATCGGCGATTGGAAGATCATTCCGACGGAAGAGAGCGTCGTCACTTGATATTCTCTCTCCCAAACGAGCTCCAAGAGACTTCTACAAGGGCAAAAACTGCAAACCTACTGGTTTCCACACCAAAAAAGGTTTTCAAATCTTGTTTTGGGAAAATTCATCATCACATATTTTAAAGTATTTTTTTGGATTAGTTTTCATACTCTTTAAGTTTTGCAGGAGGATATGTTGTGCAGCCTGATAAATTGCCAAACTATGTAATCCCTGATCTCACCGGCTTTAAGGTTTCCTTTTTGATCCTTAATCTTTGATTCTTCTAATATTAAAATAGCCTTAAGGCTTGGTGTGTTCTAGGTTTGCTGATTGAACATTTTTTTTGTGTTCTACAGCTGAAACCATATGTGTCTCAATGCCCTGTAGAGGTGAACAAAACAACTGAAGCTTCCAAGTGACCATGTCAGAAGAAACATGTTTTTGAGTCTTTATAAGCTTAAAGGTTAGGAATGTATTTTTCTATAATCCTTTTAAGTCAATTGTTTTCTTCAAGCAGACTTATGCAACTTTTGAGTTGATGTTTTTCTTTCTCTACCATATCAGAATTTGAAAATTTTGATAAGAACATAGAGATAAATCTCATCTTGTTGTTATCGGAATCAATGAACAAGCTGCAGAGATTTTATTAGTGTCATGGTCACCACTTGTTTTGCTACATACAATTTAATCAAAGTTGGTTACTACACACCCTGAGTGTTGAGCTAACAGTAAGGATTTTTAACAAAGCAATCAAATGCCAATATTAATTTTTTTTTTCGATAACTAGATCAGCAAACTTACAACAACAAAATGAAGTGTAGGATAATGAGAAGAAAACTGATCAGGGAATTAATTGAAGCTTCAACAAACTAAAGACTGAACAACTTGTAAGGAGAGTTTATGCTAACAACATTGTCTCATACACCACCCAAAGCATAGAGACAGCTGATGAAGATTTAAATATTGCAGCTGAAACCATATTTGTATCATAGTTACAGTTCTCTTGGAGCCATTTCATTACGTTAACATGTGTGGACGTCACCACTGTTGTGTCGGACTGGTGTTCTGAGAAATTTGTGTGTTTATGATCCTTAAACCGTTTCTCTTTCAAATGGATTAAGGCAAGTTATGACCACTTTTGGGTTAAACGATACTAAAAGATAACTATCATTGGTAAGTCCTCACGTGGAAGGGACTACTATTATTTGAAGCATAGTTTTCACACTGAGGATCACAATTAAGCTGTTTGCTTCAGAAGCACTTCAAAACTTGCTGCAGCTTAACTCATGGAAATACATATGACTTTTATTCTCAGCCTATGCCATTAAACTTACAGATGAGTTTGTGAGGAAGCAAACCTCAAACAAGTCTAAAGGAAACGATAGAAAACGTAGCACACTTCAGGTACTCAAGGAAGCGATCTAATAATAAAACATAGCATAAACACAACAACAAGCTCTTGAGGTTTTGTCTACGTTAACGATGTATGTAAGCACACTTCCAACTACACGTTGGGAATTAGGACAATTTTAAATACCAAGGGATCTAAATAGAGAGTTTATGAGAAACATCAAACCGTAACAGCCACAAGTTTCAACATGTCGAAACGCCCATCGCCAATGACAATATGACACCACTGCACCTTACCCCAAACCTCTCCTCCTTGGCACCTTTGCAAAGCGATCTCCGCACAGCAAATCATCACCTCTCCATCCCGTTTCTTAGGAAAGAAGAGAGCCAGCTTATTTGGACCGTAGTACACCGTTCTGGACCACCTTGAACGAGCAGTCTCCACAGCCAAAAACTCCTCCAAACCATTGACAACACTCCAACAATTCTCCTTTGGATCAAAAGCCCTCAAAACATTCTTGGAACAATCATGATAGTACAAGACGTCGTCAACCACACACGCACCCTCCCACTCCGTAGAATTCATCACCTCGTCCATCGATTCCCATTTCCTTTCCTCTGGTCCATAAACAAAAGAATTGCGTTTGCTGCAACCTTTCATGTAAATCTTATCCTCCATCACAACAGAATCAGACCAAAAGGGACCTAGACCTACAGGCATGTCTTCCTTTACCAACTTAGGCTCCCACGATTGGGTTTCTGTATCAAACACCATGACTGCCTTCCTCCAACATTTCGACCACCCACCACCCTCCTCAACGATATTACAAAACGTATCACCGATTACATAAATCTTCTTACCGAAGACGTTAACCACTTTATAAGACATCCGCTGAGGAATGTTAGAGATGGACTTAACCGTGTGAGATGTACAGTCAAAGTTGAGCGCTGAGCGGTCGTTAAACACGTACACCTTCGAACCCACCGGGACATAGCTTCCACGGGAAGACATGAGAGGAAGTGACCGGACATGGACCAAGCGGTTGTAGCTGTTGAGCTTTTGGTGGAGGATGTAGAAACTGAAATCACCGGTGTTGCGGTTGCGGAGGACGGCATAGACACGGTGCTGGGTGATGCCTAGCTGAGATCGCCTCTTGTAGAGCTTAGGAGAGGCAATGAGATTCCTGAAACTCTTGGAAACGAGGGAGAGTGTCGGGTAGTGGCTTCTGGGCACACGAGCTACGATGTCAATGGTGACGTCGTCTGGAAGCGACGGAATCAGTGGCAATCGCTCCATCTTTTCAGACAATCTGGTTGAATTAGTATCCTTAAGAAAAGGAAAAGACGAATCTTTGTTAGCCTATTCCAAGTTCAGACAGAAGTAAAATGTGTCATATATTTAGTCAGAAAAGTTTCAATTTTTATCAAAGTAGAGGTCAAAATATCACTCAGAACCCATCAAGACATGTACGCAGTACGCAGGACCTTCATTCAACAGTAACACTTTAAAGTTTCATTTTTTATCAAAGTAGAGGTCAATATATCACTCAAAACCCATCAAGAGATACACGAAGGACCATTTAACTACCCATGACCATCACTCAACTGTAACACTCAAAGTTCCAATTTTTATCAAATTATTGGTCAATATATTACTCAACATGTAAGAAGGACGAGCTTCGGACCATTTTATCATGCAGATTAAACAGTAACACCTCAAAAGATAACACTCACATTTCACCAATCATTAAGAAATCAATCGAAGGAGAATGGAGAGAGTTGAGACTTTTCGTAAAAACCTGCGAAAGGCGAGAATTTCAGCAAGGAGATTAGGGTTTCGTACAGACGAGAGAGAGCAAAAGAGACGAAAGCTTGTAACTTGTTAAGAGAGAAGATGCATGGAGGAGAGAGTCTCATCAGGGGTTTATGTTGAAAAGCTAGATCGGCCATGTTTATTCTGGCCCATAATAATCAATACAAGATCCATAGCCCATCAGAGTCTTAGTTGGCCCATTAAACTTAACCATTATACTTTTTCATTGAATATTTTTATAACCCACAAGTTTTATATTTCTAGAAGCTTAACTATTGAACTCTTCATAATAAAAATCTTTAAAATATCAAAAAAAATTAAATAGAAAACATGTTTATTCATTAAAGAGTTGTATCTTTTAAAAAAATTAACAATATACATTTTCAATGAACCATTTCATGATAGAAAAATTGTATATATTAACAAATATATAATTTTTTTGGTTTTAAACATTTAGTATATAATCATTTTAAAATAATATTAGAAATTTAATACTTTTTGAAGTGTTGCATCACTTTGGAATTAGTATTTTCAATATCTTTTAATTTATAATAAAGTTCTAATAATTTTCATCTTTAATGTTAATTATTTTAACTATGTCAGTTATATATATTTAAAATAATTATATATTTTCATTTTAAAACATTTAATATCTAATCATTTAAAATTAATATTAAAATCCTAGTTCATATAAAAGCATAGATAATTTTAGCTTTTGCAAATAAGTCTTACAATTAACCCATATGAGAATTAACTAAACCAATCCCTTGCGTGGATTTCGTTTTGGAAAGTGAAGTTTATTTTATTTTTTTAAATTGCATTGTATATTACAAAAAGTAAACGAAAGAAAACCTTCTGATAAAACGGCATCACATTTTGTTTTTGAACAAAACGAAAACGTCTCTCTTTCACGATACCAAATCAATAGGACTGATATGATTGGCTGGTTTGGATAACACAAAATCCACAACTGTATCCTTCAGACACAAGCTCCATTTTCCTCAGACATTCTCTCTCTCTCTCTCTCATCAGAAACCAGAAATATGGAAGGAGTTTCTTTCCTCTCCACCGTTCCTTCCTTCACCAACATCAACAATCGTCAACATCTCACACTCTCTTCTTCTCATCGCTCTGTAAGGAGTTTCAACCTTTCCCCATTTACTTTTTACCACATTCTTATCATGTCCTTTTCGAAATAACTGTGATGATCATCAGGGTCTCATTCGATGTTGCAAGACCGATCCTCAAGTTTCCGACAACACTTTAGCTTTTCACCGACGGGATGTCCTCAAACTCGCCGGCACTGCCCTCGGAATGGTATCTTTACAATTTACTTGCTATGACTATTCAAGAATCCATAATACATCTCTGAACTTTATCTAATGTCTTTGTGTCACATTTTGCTCATGAGATAGATAAAGTTTAATGGTTGATATAATGTGATTGATGAGTTCTTGTTAGTGATGATCTCTCTTGTTAGGAATTAATAGGTAACGGCTTCATTAACCATGTGGGTGATGCAAAAGCTGCTGATCTTAATCAGCGTAGACAGCGATCCGAGTTTCAATGTAAGCTCTGAAACAGATGTTCATGTATAAACCATGTAACAAGATGCTGTCTGAAACAAAAAGTTACAACATTTATACTATGCAGCAAAGATCAAGCTTACACTTTCAAAAGCGGTTAAGGCTAAACCGGAGCTTGTACCTTCTTTACTCACTCTAGCACTCAATGATGCTATGACTTATGATAAGGTTAGGACTTCATAATATTTCTTATTAATCTCTCTGGTGATTGCACTACTCCTGAAAAATAGTATTAATTTGTTTAGGCTACTAAATCTGGTGGAGCCAATGGATCCATACGGTTCAGGTACTTGTTGCTCTTGAGATGTTCTATGCAAATGCAAAACCTTAGGTTTGATTCTTATCTTTATGTGTAGCTCTGAGATCAACAGGGCAGAGAACGCTGGGCTTTCTGATGGGTTAGCTCTCATAGAGGAAGCCAAGAAGGAGATTGACTCGTTCTCAAAGGGTGGACCTATTGCATATGCAGATCTCATTCAACTCGCAGGTGATGATAATACATCATATATGTTAAGATCTGAACAGAGCATTGTTCTTGTGAAACTTAAAGTCTTTCATGGGTTTGGTTCTGTAGGGCAAGCAGCGGTGAAGGCTACATTTTTAGCATCAGCAATACGCAAATGTGGTGGAAATGAAGAGAAAGGGAACTTACTCTACACAGCATATGGTTCAAGTGGTCAGGTACACAGTGCTATCTCACATTTGAGTCGTGTCCTGACACATTGTTCAAACGGAAACTGACTTTGTAAATGTATAGTGGGGTTTGTTTGATAGACAATTTGGAAGGAGTGATGCAACAGAGGCTGATCCAGAAGGGAGGATCCCATTATGGGGCAAAGCAACTGTGCAAGAGATGAAAGATAAGTTCATTGCCATCGGTTTGGGCCCTCGTCAGGTACATTGATTTTCCGGTTTAAAGAAACGGTTATTTGATCAAAAGTAAATAGTGCTGTTCGTTCCATCGACGCGGGTACCTGCGGCTGCGGCTATGTTTTTCACATAAGCTTGTTCGTTTCATCGACGCGGGTACCTGCGTTTACCAAACGAACAACACTAATGAATCTATGTTTGTGGGTTTGTAGTTAGCTGTAATGTCTGCATTCTTGGGTCCTGATCAAGCCGCAACAGAAGAGCTCTTAGCTGGCGACCCACAAGTTGCACCATGGGTTCAGAAGTACCAACGAAGCCGTGAAACTGTATCTCAGACAGATTACGAGGTTTGTTTTTACTCAGATTTGTATAATTATATATTCTTAAAACTCGAACTCATGTTTGGTTTCTGAACATGTGTTTGCAGGTTGATCTGATAACTGCATTGACAAAGCTAAGTGGTCTAGGACAGCAAATCAACTATGAGGCATACACATATCCTGTCGAGCGGATCAACCTAAGCAAACTCAAGCTATGAGCATAAGCGTGATACAAGTCATTGTAAACTATGTATAACTTGAGGAAACTGGAACTCATTAATATATTCAAAAAAGTTTCTTGACATTCCAATGGAAATTATGCAAAATAAAAGAAAACGAGAAACCAACATAGAAAGAAACTTCCTCCAAGGAAAAACATAATAATGGAGAAAGTTTAGATACTGAAACAACAATGATGTCGCAAGAAGAAGATCTTAGGATTGTTTCTGTTCTTCAGCAGGCTTTGATGCTGCTGCTGCTGCTCTTTCTTGATGATATCATCGTCCTGATCCAACATTTGACAATCATAAACAAGATTCAGAAGGCATCACAAAGCTAAACTAATCCAATCCATTTTTTATTTCCAGAATCTAGTCTTTAAGAATGAGTTAATAAGGTTGATGGTTTTAGAAATAAAAGCAACAAACCAAGTGTTGCTAATTTGGAATCAGAACTTAAACCATTTGATTTTAAAATCTAGCCAATCTGGACAGCCCAGTTAGGCTCATAATTTCAGAAAACATACGGTCAATGCTCAATGCTATCTTCATGTCAGAAGTCCATAGAGTGAGATTTTCACGAAGAAGCTGCATGATCAAAGTACTTTCTTTGTATGACGACTCTTCGACAAGAGTATCCAATTCAGCAATGAATTCATCAAATGCCTAATGAATCCATTCAGTAGATGAAACTCGTTAACACATACACTGATAGACTTTAACTCTCCGAACTTGCTGTAAGCTCAAGAATTTGGAGCTTGATACGTTGCTGTAGTAGTAGAGATTTGATTCGTGTACATGTATTACACATGGAGAATGATGTGTGACACATGCTTCGGAGAATAAAAAGAAAACGTCAAGATATGATGATGTGAAATAGTTTCATATGTTTGGTTGGCGAAATATGCTTTAAATAAAGATTATTAGATCACAAATTAGAAGATTTGGTGATGCTAAAATATAGGAAATAATATATTAGATAATAGAAAAAAATTATTTTATATATATTTTGTTTTTCCTAGAATTAGGTTGGAGGGTTTTTGACGTTGTAATTCTCACAGAAACACAAAGGAGATTTTGGGGATTCAGAAAGTGAGTGATTTGTAGATGTGATCAACGGGGGTTGGTTCACGCAAGTTGGGTGTGTTAGGAATCGATCTGCGTCAAGTCGTATAATTCAGATCAAGCAAGTCTGTAAGAGATTGTGTAACAAATTTCTAATAAAAGAGATATGTGTTCTTGGAATTAATTTGTGCCTTGTGTTTATTCTACAATTGGTATCAGAGCAGGACACCTAAACGAAGGAGGGTTCTTCGAACCAAGGTGAGATCATGAGAAGAGAATATGGCGATTTTGGCACAAAATATGTTGCTTCTCAAGGATGTGAATTATGGGTACTGGAAAGTGAGAATGAGAGAAAACTTACATGGAACTGATGAAGATATTTGGACAGTTGTTCAATATGGATGGGAAGAACCGTGTGTGATTCTAGAAGATGGTTTGAAGACACCTAAACCAAAGACAAAGTGGACTACAACATAGAAAAAGTTTTCAAAGTTTAATGCAAAAACATTGGATACAATCTTTAGTTCTGTAGATGGTAAGCAATTTGAGCTAATACAAGAATGTGAATTAGCTAAAGAAGCTCGGGATATACTACAAAACGCCTTTGAGGGTACTGCGAATGTTAGGAGGATAAGATTAGACTTGCTTGCCTCACAGTTTGAAGACATAAGAATGATCGATGATGACAAGATAGGAGACTTCAGTGCCAAGCTCTGCTCCATAGCCAACAAAGCACAAGTTTAAGGTAAAAAATATAAAGATCCAAAATTGGTGAAGAAAATTTTGCGATGTTTACCTACTAAGTTTGCAGCACATAAAGCGATATAAATTTGATCGATGAACACTGTTAAACTGAAGTTCGCTGAGACAGTAGGGATTTTAATGGTTGAGGAGATGGAATTAAAATCTAAGTTGTCAAATTCTGTTCAAAAGTTAAGAGTTACAATTGACGAAGACATCCAAAGAGCTCCAAAACTTAAAGAATTTATTCACCTAATGATTCAGAAACTTGAAGAAACCATGAATCTCTTGTATAAGATGTCCAACGACACAATGCCTAGAGAAGAAGAAAGACATAAAATGCATGAAGTGTGTGTTTTAATTATCATGGTATTGGACATGTCAAAACATTTTGTCCATCATTCAATAGAAAAGAAATCAAGTGTAATGGATGTAATGGTTATGGGCATATAAAGTCAGATTGTGTGAACACAAAAAGGGTGAAGATGAAGAGAAGTTGCAGTGATAAAAAATCAGAAAGAAAAGAAGATGCTCTCAGTTCTGTGGCTCTTCATGGACTTGTGGGATCTAAAAATACATCAATAAAGGTGAATCTCGTACGTCGTGTGCGTCATACACCAATTCAGATGTGTCAAACAGTGATACAGAAAGTGATCTAGATGCGGATCTTCTAGCTGAGTATAAGGTTCTCGTGGGTCAATTTGCAAAACTCAGTCATGAAAACCTGCAGCTCATCAAAGATAAAGCTATACTAAAAGCTCAAGTCAACATCCTAGAGATGGAACAAACTAGCACGAAGGGTGAATCAAAGTGTATGGTGATAGAGAATGATGATGAAGATGATCTTAAGTCTCTTGAGAGAGTTATTGCAAAGCAGAACCGAGTTCAACAAGAGTCTGAAGTAAAGTTTTCATCAGATGAAACAACTGTTAAATCAAGAAATTGAGAAGAGTCAACTTATGGAAAGACAACTTACCGAGAACTACAAGAAATTAAGAATGTTAAACATTGGTTCAGCTAGTCCGGATCATATCCTATCGGTTGGACAACCTCCAAAAATCAATTGGATTTTGAGTTATAAAAGCACTACTTCACAATATCAAGATCATGGTAAGGCTAAGAGATAAAGTTCATAAAAGATGCAATAAAATCAGATGATAAACCAAAAGATGCAACACAACAAACTAGCATATCAGTAGCTGCAGAATCATCAAAATCAGTGTCAAAAACGAAGAAGAAAGTAAATAATAGATGCTTGTTCAGTGGAAAGCAAGGTCATCATGGAACTGGTTCTCAAACGGTTGATAAGAATGAGGGAATCAAGTTTGCAAAATGCTCAATTCCAGTTGTTTCAGCTGAACGAAAAGATGAAACTCAAGCAAACAATGTAACTTCAAAGATACAAGACATAAAAATTGTTGCTAAGCGAAGGAATGGATGTCATTCTTGTGGTAAGATCGTACATAGTGTTGCCTACTGTTATGCTCGTGAAATCAGATTGAGCGAGCTTGGAGGATGAACCTTTGTTATGTGGAAACCAGAAGGTATGGACATGTATGGATAGCTAAGAAGGATTTGTATCCTAAGTTTACGAAAGGTGTGTCACACAAGCATACCAATGTGTCATACACTCGGATGGAAAATCAATATGCTGAAACTGAGCTTCTACTAGAAGGCATTGAGAGTTTTGATGGTCCAACAAGTATCATGAAGTTTTTCACATAGTTTTTCACTCAAGCAGGGGGAGATGATACTTGATTCAGGGGGATTCAAGATAAATACTTTGAAGAAATGCATGATGCATATTGTGCTTTGAGGTTAGTGAGCTTTAGTTGTAAAACTCAATGAAAAAATGAGAGAATGTAAGATCAAGAATTTGAAGCTTGATAGGTTGCTGCAGTGGTGGACCTTTGGCTCGTCTCATGTGTTACACATGGAGAATGATGTGTGACACACGCTTCGAGAATAAAAAGGAAACGTCAAGATGTGATGATGTGAAATATTTTCATATGTTTGGTTGACGAAATATGCTTTAAATAAGGATTATTAGATCACAAATTAGAAGATTTGGTGATGCTAAAATATAAGAAATAATATATTAGATAATTGGAAAAAATTATTTGATATGTACCTTAGTTTTTCCTAGAATTAGGTTGGAGGGTTTTTGACGTTGTAATTCTCAAGAAAACACAAAGAAGATTTTGGGGTTTCAGAAAGTGAGTGATTTGTATACGTGTTCACGCAAGTTGAGCATGTTAGGAATCAATCTGTGTCGAGTCGTGTAATTCAGATCAAACAAGTTTGTAAGAGATTGTGTAACAAATTTCTAAAAAAAAATACATGTTCTTAGAATTACATTGTGCCTTGTGTTTTCGCTAAATCTCAATTCTACAGTTACAATTTCAATACAAAAGTGATACAACTTTGAAGTATGATCCAAGCTACACACTCATAACGAGCAAACAAGACTCAAAGCGTCCTAGACAAACAACATACAAAGCATAAAACAACAAATGAAATCAATTTGCTTATTTAACTAATAGTTATACAATTCCTAAACAATTTTTAAAAAACTTAGCACTAAATAAAGCTCATGTGAACTACTCACTTTTCTACTGATTCACTTACAAACTTTGCTTACAATATCTAAACCAAAGGTATTAACTATAGAGAAAGTTGGCCAACGGAAAAATTGTTACATAATGATTGATCAATGAACTTGTGAACTTTGATCTTGATTACAAATAAGCCATTAAAAAGGGCCATAAATAATGAAGTAGTCCAAGACACCATTTCTATTAAATGAGGGAAAGACAGAAAACTACACAAAATGGCAGGCAAGTAAAAAAAGCTTTAATGTGAAGGGACCCCAGCCCAGCTCATTTGAAATCTTCATCAATACCTTGTCCTTTTTTACTTCTTCACTTATTTTGTTTCTTATACATCAACTTGACATCTCCAATTCTATACATACACACACATATATATAATATGAATTTAAACATCAACTAAGTAAAAGACAAACATAACAACACCGGCCCGGTTTAGATTAGAAAAACACAAAGAATCCAAACAAGCTTCAAGCAAACATTACATAGAGCAAAAACGCATAAGAGGCTAATACCATTCCTAGAAGCAACTTTCAGGTAGAGCTCTCGACCATAACAAGACCTGGTTTCATGGAGACGGCGGCCAAATATGCGGTTCCATGTCTATATTCACACTATCCGCATAGAAGTTATCGTCCCAACCATGCTCAAACTCATCTTCATAAAACTCTCCCATCTCACCATCCTCAAGAAACTCCCAAGCCAAGTAATCAGACCCATCTGAGAAATAATCCGAGCAGCAATCCTCCCAATCATTTATCATATCGTAGAAGCCTATCACGCGCGGACCCAACACTTTCATATCTGGAAACTTCTCCTTGAAGAACTTGTTATCAAGTTGCACGTCCCAACAGCCTCTAAGTTCCAAGAACTCAAGAAATATGCAAGACGCTAAGATTTTGAGTACCCCTTCTGTGCTGACTCGGTGGTATGCGATCTCTAACCGCTTCAGCTTCGGCATTGTGCTGGCGATGGCATAAGCTTCATCGTCGTGGGAGTCAACGCTCGCTACGTCCAAGGGATGCATGTTTCTGCAGAACTCTATCAGGGACTTACAGTGTTTGCCTATGGCTTGTATCGCCTCTGGCCCTACTTTGCAGCAGTAGCTCAAGTCCAAGAACGTGAGAGATGAAAGCTTTTCAGCTACGTTAACAACACCTGAACTGCTCACAGCACTTCTCGGCACCTTCAAGGTTTTAAGCGAACCAGCACTTACCAAAAAAAACACTTGAGCGTCAGAAAATGATAGATACAAAACAATGAGCTTAGACATATTCAAAGCCAGTTACAGACAGTTTCCCATTTTTATTACTGATTCAAACTCAACTATATATAAAACACAAATGTAGAGTTATGTCTATAAACGCTTCAAGCTTCTTCTCAAAGTGACCATAAAAGGCAAGATAAAGGGAAGGCTATGGGAAATGGAAACTCACTGTTGAGCAATGAAGGAAAAGATAGAGTCATTTTGAAGGCCAGTGACGGAGAGTTTCCGCAAAGAACCAGAGCTCCTAAGGATCAACATCTGAAGCATTCGATCGAGATGATCGGACTGGTGGCAACGGTTACTCCAAAGCTCAATGTCTATCTCTTGCCAGCAATAAGGTCCAGTTACAGCTCTGTTCCACGCTTTGCAGACCCTAGGCACCACTGTTAGGACCTCTTGGAGAGGTAAGTGGCTAAAGATTAAGCCAAGAGCGTCTGGGATTAACTCATCCCAATGTAGACGCTCACTATCTTCCTCCATCTACAAAAAAAAAGAGCAAAACATGAATCATAGTTTTTATGGTAGATAATCACACAAGTCTTCAAATAAAAAGGCTGTAACTTCTTTTTTATTTCAAGAAGAAATAGCAATATAAATCAAGATCCAAGCAGAGATGAGAATTAAATAAGAAAAAAAAAACTCAAAGATCCAATAACCCCAAATCAACAAAACAACATAATCATGGGTACAATCACTGCTACCGTTAGCTTCCACTGCAGAAAGATCAGAATCACAGAGATGTGATAAAGAGGTGAAAGAGCTAAAGAACCAGTGACTCTGAAGCAGATAAGTTACTAGAAATAGAAAGACAGAGCGCAGAGACTTTCTCACATCCAGAAACTATCAACAAGTAAATAATACTACAGTAACAATTCAAGAAAATGAAGAAAAAAAAACTTTATTCACCAGAAATCTCTAGAGCTACACAAGTTTCTTCTCCAGGTTTGGATTAGAGAGAAGTATTTCACCGTTTATCCGCCACAGAAGCTTGGGAAAGGAAAGAGAAAGAGAGAGAAAGATGAGAGAGAGAGGGAGAGAGAGAGATCTGACCCACCTAATCAAAGAGAGAATCAACAATTTACAACCAAACAACAAGAACAAAGCAACAACAGTTAAAAGCCCAGCGAGTTAATTCTATGACAACAAAAGGGTCCCTCCTCAAGAAGAAATCAATTATTTCTTTAAAAAAAATAACAGTAGAAATTTACATTTAAATGACCAGAAACAGTTTTTTTTTTTTTAATTTTCACTTACTTTAATTACTCAATAATCAAGCAAAAGAGAAACCCTTTTTTACACGAATCCGTACCTCATTACACAATCTCTGATCAGAGAATCTACTAAACTTTTATGTAGTTCTCTCCAACCAACAGCAAAAAATAAGCCTTTTTTCCTTAAATCTCTCGGGAAAACGCAATATATATTATAAAGTTTTTTTTTTTTGATATCGATCGATGGATACAGGTGCCGTGGAAATTGGGTCTGTAACAGTGTGTGACATAATTGTAGAGAATAGAGATTTACTTGTGGGTGAAAATACCGACACCCACCGGTTAATGTAACCGGAAGATAGCATTTCACGTGTCTATAGATGCGGTTGTGGTGGGGTCCGTTGACTATTTCTACGATTTAACATCTAGAGCTGAGGAAGAGGTCTTTATTAAAATAATGAACACCAACAGCAAAAGCGTGATCAATACGAGAATCATATAAACATATGGTCATTTCCGACGCACATTTTATGACAAATCGAAATGATTTTGAGTTTCCAACCCAATGCTTTTTATGTTCTTTAAAAATCCTTTGGATGATTATAAACTTTAACTAATTTCTGATGATTTTTAGGGACTTTATCATTTGAAATGTTTTTGGGTTAACTTTCATTAGAACTTATTTTATATCTATTGTTTGCTACAATAACTTTTACTAGGTTAAGATTCAAGCATGAGACTATTATTACATTATTAATTTCATATTATAATTCATGAAATATAGTTTGTAATTTATAGTAATAACTAATAATGAGCAAAAAATAGCTGTAGCTTGAAATGTATATTAGAACGATCTAGTGATGTTTATATAGTTGAACAAAAGTCTGGAAAATTAATAAGCAAGAATTAGTAAATAATTGTGTGCATATTGACTTTATATTTGAATCAATTTAAGATTTCCATTGCATAGCAAAATATGAGGCATATAATTGTGTGATAGACTTCTAAAGTCAATTTTTTTTTTTGGAAATTTATAGAAAGTTTATATTGTCTAGGCTTTACGAGTTTTACTCAGTGTTTTAAAACCCGATCCGGACTCGTAGTCGAACCGATTTTACTAGTGACCCGATTAATAATCTGGTTTGGGTTTTCTAAAAAAAATATTATTTGAAAATTCAGTAAAACCCGTTAAAAGTCGGAACTCACCTACTGGATGAACCATTGGTTGAACCACTAAATAACTTTTATTTATTTTTTCTTAGATATTTTTAGTTATGGTATTAGAATCTGTTTTTTATTATTTTAATTAAGAGGTTAAGTTTTCAGTTTTTATCATATATAATATTGATTAAATTATTTTATTTATGATTTTTATATTTTTATGAAAATTTAACTATGACACCCAAAGAAAATGAAGTGAACGATGATATAGAGAACCGAAATTAGTTGAAGTGATTTGGACAATGTGGTATTAATTTATTTTTGTTACTGATTATCTATAACAATTTCATTTATCTTTTTGTTTATTTTGGATTTAAAGTATAATTTTAATATTCACATTAAATATTTAAATACTTATGGATTTGAAGTTTTGATATTTTTTTATTAAATTTCATAACTCCTAGTATTAACCTGAAGAACTAAAGAAGATAAAGAGAAGAAGAGTAGCTTGAAATAAGTCAGATGTAAAGAACCTTGTTACTCAAGGTATTTCGTACAAACTTGACTTCCAAGCAACCTAGGATTATCTTGAGTGACTTAGAAGGCAAGGGACTGGTGAGACTCGACACACTTCATCCTCAAAAGCAGATTTGAAGTTTGAAATAAGCTCCAGATCGTTGAGAGAGATCAGAGGCAAGTGGGAATAGTTTAAGATAAAAGTCACATGCCTGGTCCAAGCTTGGGAGCAGTTCAGGAGCTGTCTCTTTCTCTGGTTCAGACCAGAATAGATTAAACTTATTCTTCTTGTCTCCTTTTGTCTATAAAACAAGGTTGTATGGTTCCTAAATCAAGCAAGGAAATAAACTCCTTCTTTACTCTCTATACTCTCTCGAATGCAAACACCTCTCTCTCTCTCTCTTTTCATTTCCGGATTAAACCTACTCTCTCTCTCTCTTGTTCTTGAGTGTTCTTCACTCTGTTCTTGATAAAACTTACATGGTATCAGAGCTATAAGCTCTTAAACCTCATTCTTTCTTCCGCAAATACTCTCTACACTCTTCTCTCTTTCATTCTATCCGATCAGTTCTTGTATATCTTGAGGAACACTCTTTTATCCAGTGGATATTAGGTCTGTTCTTGCGAGTATCTTGACTGTTCTTGGCTATTCTTCACCTATTTCTCTTTTGTTTACCATATATAAAGAGAGACTAGCCTGCTTCCACTTGCTTTCTTCTCCAATCTAATACTCAAAATTCATATTCTCACTCAGAACACCCTTTTATCTACTGGACAATAACACTTTGAAATGGAGAAAAGCAAGTCAGTGGTGATTCCAATCACTCTAAAGAGAGTGAACTACCTTATCTGGTCAAAATTGATCAAGAATGTCCTTGGTGGAAGAGGTCTATGGTCCCATGTCACTTCAGATGAGACGCCAAGACAAACCAGCCAAGGAGAAGATGGAAACGAGATTGTGGTGGTAGATGAAGGCAAATGGAGTCAAGAGGACCTCATGGTGATGTCTATCATCCAGAGCTCACTGGATGGTCCCCATAATGGAGGCCTACTCTTATTGTGAAACCGCAAAGGAGTTGTGGGACACACTACAAAAGGTTTATGGAAACATATCCAACCTTAGTAGGGTCTTTGAAGTGAAGAAGGCTATCAACTGCTTAAACCAGGAAGATATGGACTTTAACCAACACTTTGGTAAGTTCAGAGCTCTCTGGGCAGAGCTGGAGATGTTAAGGCCAAGCACCACTGGCCGTACTATCCTGAATGAGAGGCGTGAGCAAGACAAAGTTTTTGGCCTACTGCTCACTCTCAATCCAGCATACAATGATCTCATCAAACACATGCTGAGGGTAGACAAACTACCTACTCTTGAAGAGGTATGTGCTCAAATTCAGAAAGAGCAAGGCTCAGTGGGTCTCTTTGGTGGACAATGTGACTTGAAGATGGCTCACAAGGCTGAAGTGTCAGCTAATAAAGCCTTCTTCAAGCCAGACAGCCGCAGAGTCACTTGTGAGCATTGTAAGAAGAGTGGTCACATGAAGAACCAGTGTTGGATCCTTCATCCACACCTCAGACCACCATCAAGATTCAACCAAGCAAGGGCCAATGAAGCTGTTCAACAACCTGCTCAGCAGGTTCCTCAGCCTATGCGCCCAAATGGAGAAGGAAGAGCTCTGGTATCTACCACTTATGCAGTTGGAACCACATCTCAACCCTCCTCTGATGATACCTTCATCCGCAAGTCAGACATTGAAGCTCTCATAAAGGCTCTCAATGCAAATTCTGGTAACATTAGTAGTAATGTTTTAAATTCATCACTGAGTGCTAAACCATTGATTATTGATTCTGGAGAATCTCACCATATGATCAGGGACTCTAGCCTCATTAGCAATATTGAACCTGCCCTAGGAAGTGTAGTAATTGCTAATTGTGATAGGATACCTATTAGAGGTATAGGGAACTTGAAACTATTTGATAAGGAGTCCAAGGCATTTTATATGCCTACATTTGCTTCTAACTTACTTTCAGTTAAAAAGGCTACTACTGATCTTAATTGCAAGGTTATTTTCAGCGCTAATGATGTTCATTTTTAGGATATAGAGACTAGTAAAATGCTTGGAAAAGGTGTGAGCAAGGAAGGATTGTATTTACTTGAAGACACCAAACTTAGTTCTGATTTTTCTTGTGCTTTTAGTTCTACTCCTGTCTTAGCTTCTAATGTATTATGGCATGCTAGATTAGGCCACCCTCATTCTCGTGCTTTAGGATTAATGTTGTCTAATCTCTCCTTTAAAATTGATAGCTGTGAAGCTTGTATTCTTGGCAAACATTGCAAGTCTGTTTTTACTAAATCAACCACTATCTATGAGCATTGCTTTGATTTAGTTCATTCAGATGTTTGGACAGATCCATGTGTCTCTAGGGAAAACCACAAGTACTTTGTCACCTTTATAGATGAAAAATCAAAGTACACTTGGCTGACCTTAATCCAATCTAAAGATAGGGTGTTAGAAGCTTTTATGAACTTCCAAAGCTATGTGACTAATCACTTCAATGCCAAGATTAAAATTTTTAGGTCAGACAATGGTGGGGAGTACACAAGCCATGCTTTCAAAAACCATCTATCCAAGTATGGAATCATTCATCAAACAAGTTGCCCATACACACCATAGCAAAATAGTGTGGCTGAGAGAAAGAATCAACATCTTATGGAAGTGACCAGGAGCATGATGTTCCACACCAATGTTCCAAAGAGGTTTTGGGGTGATGTTGTGGTGTCAGCTTGCTACCTGATCAACAGAATACCTACCAGAGTTCTTGATGATGTCTCTCCTTATGAGGTATTAAACAAAACTAGACCATCTATTGAACATTTGCGTGTGTTTGGGTGTCTCTGTTTTGTCTTGATTCCAGGAGATCAAAGAAATAAACTTGAGGCCAAAAGTGTCAAAGCAATGTTCATTGGTTACTCCCCCAACCAGAAGGGATACAAGTGCTATATACCAGAGACTAGGAGGGTGATGGTCTCAAGGGATGTCAAATTTGTAGAGTCAAAAGGATATTATGATGAGAAAAGCTGGGATAACCTAAAGGACCTCTCACAAGCATCCTCAGACAAAGCAAACAACCTGAGAATCATCTTGGACAGTCTTGGTATTAGCCAACCTAAGGCTAGGGAGGAAGCCAAAGACACCCCTACTCAGGCAGCTGGAACAGTTGACAATGAAACCCATCTTGATCATGAGGGGGGCAACCAACCAGAACCAGAAGAGACACTACATCATGAAGGTTCCGGAGTTCATGATCAACATGAGTCAGAGGAACAACCTCAGTCTCAAATCCATGAAGATGAGGAGACTGAAGAAAATCAGGTGCAACCATTAAGAAGAAGCACTAGGATCAGGAGAGATCCATCTAATTGGGTGAACACAAGGGTGTATTACAATGCCAATGCAGTAGCACATCCAATACAAGTTGTATGCTCCCTAGCACACTACCCAGAGGAACACCAAGTCTTCATGAGTAACTTAGATCAAGAATACATACCAAGATCTTATGAAGAGGCTATGGAGGATGAGGAATGGAAAGAATCTGTTGGTCATGAAACCAAGGCGATGATTGATAATGATACTTGGTATGAAGCTGAGCTTCCAAAAGGCAAGAAGGCAGTGACAAGTAGATGGATTTTCACTATCAAGTACCTAGCCAATAGAAAACCAGAAAGAAAGAAGACAAGACTGGTGGCCAGGGGATTCACTCAAACTTATGGAGAGGACTACCTTAATACCTTTGCACCAGTAGCAAAGCTTCACACCATCAGAATCATCCTCTCACTTGCTACTAACTTGATACATTTGCACCAATAAGCTTGTAAAAATCGTGTTTCTATACGAATACAGCCTCAAAATCAACTTAACGAAAGTATCTGGGCCAAAACTCGAAAGAAAGGAACAAGAATCGACCAACTCGCCCGTATGGCGAGTTGGTCAGCATGGACCGACCAACACGCCCGTATGGCGGGTTGGACAAGGCCAACTTGTCATACGTGGCGAGTTTGTCAGCATGGACCGGCCAACTCGCCATACTGGCGAGTTCGTCAGCATGGATTGACCAACTCGCCCATATGGTAAGTTGGACAAGGCCAACTCGCCAAACGGGCGAGTTGGTAGGCACAACACGACCAACCTGCCCGAATTTTGAGTTGGACAAGGCCAACTCGCCGAACAGGCGAGTTATATGGCACGAGCAATCCGACTCGCTCGTTCGGCAAGTCGGATTCAAATCAATCCAGTTTCACCTCGTTCTCGTTAAACACTGTCTTTTGATACTTGATCGAACTTATCTTTGTTCCATCTCAATCGGGATTGACATTGGAACTTTAACGAAAGAACTCGTTTTCTCGAGAAAGGATCGGTTCGATCGTATTTGACGATAACGACTAACTAAACGCCTAGAGTCACGCATCCCATACGAAAGATCCTAAATTTCGAACGACGTCGTCTTAGCAATGTTATTTTGATAAAATCGTAGAAACCCCTAAGTTAGAAAACAGCCCGCCGTGGTCTAAAGCTCGGCTAAAGGCCCACTCACGATTTTATCTGAAATCAAGCCCAAAACTTTGTGACGGTTATTCTTTTATTTTGCAGGAAAGGATAAATGTTAAGTTTGAAGGGATAAATGTCAAGGTCGAAGGAGAAATGTTAAGTTTCCGAAGATAATCATGAAGATCGAGGAAGAATGAATATTTCCGCGAAGCGATGAATTCGACCAAGGGCAGAAGAGAAAAGAGCAAACCGCCTCTAGAGGAGTATATAAGGACTTCAAGGGTGATGATGCAGAGGAGACACGAAAATCCCCACTCAGAGCAAACATAGCTTCGCACTTAAAGCATTTAGGCGAATTTCCATTTTTGTTATTCGAGCTACAACTCAACTAGGGTTTTGCAGTCTTACGTTATTAGAACTAGGGATCTCGCCGACAACTCTCATAGCCTAGGCTCATATCCTGTTGTAAACGTTCATACGCAAATTCGGAATAAGACATTTATTTGCTCTCTTTTTGATTCTTATTTTGTCTTCCATATTTACTTCATACTCTGATTGATTGACGTGTGGTTTAGCAGATATCCGAGACCTCTGGGAAACTAGGGTTTACCCTACGTTCCTAATTCAATGGAAATTGACAGTGCAAATTTTTGTTTCCACAAATGTCGAAGAGGGGGTCGACTATTTATAAGGAAAGGAGAAGCACATTTCCCAAGGGCATCATTATTAGGTCTAAAAAGGCCTAATGGGCCTCGAAACCGCCCAAAATGCTCACGATTTCCCTCGTGATGGTTTTCCTTCTTTGTCTAAGCCGATGCAAACTGAAAACCGGTTCGACCTCAACCATCCATCTCGGTTCGAACTGAAGCAAACCACAAATCAAACGAAATCCCTGCCAAGAAAGACAACAAACGGTAAAGACTACCAAAATCTGCACGACAAAACCCACGATGGGATTATCAGCATGGATGACAAAATCCTTCGACATACCGTCTGAACTGATGGTATTTTCCCCAGCGCCAGACCGATTATCCTATGGACCCTATCCAAAAATTCACTGAGATTGGTTACGCCGCTCACAAGTGACCTGAGGGGGGATTTACTGTAGGAGGTGGATTATATCCCTCCACAAGGCCCAACAGATAGCATGTCTGGCCCATCAGTCTTCAAACATCGGCTTGGCTTGTGGGATCCAAAGCAAGCGCATCGGGTCGACTGAAGGCTGCTTTTAGCCGAAGGAGGACCGCTTTTAGCTGACCGAATCGGAGGCGACTAAAATCTTCTGGCTCAGAAGCTTTTCTCGTCGGCACGGTAAGCCGGCCTTTACAAGATAAGGTCCATTAGGACAAGAGGAACTAGGGCAACAAGGGAACAAATGCATATATAAGGAGAACAAGAGGCAACAAAATGGGGATCCGAAAAAACACACACATACTTGGCTGTTAGAATTAGGGTTTCTTTCATCTTGCATTCTACCGACTTGTACATTCCTGACCAGCTCTACGAACACCGGTTTATCTACGCTGTTCTTTTCCTTATTTGTAAACCGACAAACATCATCCCGATCTAATAAATACCTTTGTATTAACCCACCGACAAGTTTTGTCTCTCGACTACTTAGATCCGACCAAACTCGGTTCAAACACTCCTCTTCCTCTGCGTGTTTCCTTCTTCTCTTCCTTAAGTATACAAGCCAAGGTCTATCAAAGTCTTTGAGGGGAAGAGAGAGAGAGAGAGAGAGAGAGAGAGAGAGAGAGAGAGAGAGAGAGAGAGAGAGAGAGAGAGAGAGAGAGAGAGAGAGAGAGAGAGAGAGAGAGAGAGAGAGAGAGAGAGAGAGAGAGAGAGAGAGAGAGAGAGAGAGAGAGAGAGAGAGTTAATAATCTTCTTTGGAAATATATCAACTTTTTGATGAAAGACATACTACAACCCGTCTCTTCATTCACAGAGAGTGTTTACGCAAGGGAAAAAGACGACCAGAAGGTTGTGGACGAAACTTTGATCAAAGCCATTGAGGCAGTTTCAGAGTTGAATACTTGCCTTGGCACAAAGGTTCTCATTCCACAAGGAATGGAGCCGCATAAGCTTGTTTTTTAGATTTCAATAACCTTTTATGAGCAGTTTAGAGTCTGTTCCCTCCTCATGTGTTACTTTTTTTTTGTTCTTGTCCACCTACCAGAGACATATTTTTGGCTTGTAAATTCTACATATTATGTTATCACATCTGGTATAAACAATCTGTCTTATTTAATTTGAACTTTGAAGCAATATTTTTCATTAGATAATAATATTGTTATGTTGAAAAATAAATGAGTTCAAGTAAACTGGGATTAGAGCATAAATAAACGAAATAGCTTTTTCCACCAATCTTTTGTTGTAATGTTATTAATACTGATGTAGACACGCATCGACGAAGGCATCAGACTAATTTGTCTAACCACCCGAACTTCTTCATTACGTAGCACCAGGAATTAGACAAACTTATGACCCGAAAGAAATAGTATTTAATGATAGATTTGGAACGTCATGAGTGAGTTCTACTCTCTCTTAGGCCAATTTGCCTTTGTACATTTACCATCGAATTATAAAGCTGGCTATAACACGATGGGGAATCAAATCTCTAGAAAGACAAAGATTTATAAACACAAACTTTTTTATTGCTTTAGAAACTCCTCAAAACTAAAGTTCTCAATGTTTCTCTTATATCTCTTATGATTTACTATCTTATATCTTTTGAGCTATTCTCTTAGATCTTATGATTTACTCTCTTAGATTTTATGGAACACCTCTCCATAGTATCCATATTTATAGTGAAAGACAATTAATTTAATATATGAGATATAGAAACCAAACCTAACATAAATAGAAAACTTATTTTTTACGATTCTAGACTTATTTTTATGTTTATCTTAACATATTAAACACTTATCAATATATTAAGTTTGCACAAGTTTGGAATTATCCAACAATCACCCCCTTAGTTCTAACTTGACTTAGGGAGATCAATTTCTTTAACTCCAATTAAGCTGTTCATTTGCTTGAACTTAATGGTAAGGACGTCCGCCTTCTGCTCAACACCCAGCACATGCTCCACTTTGATTTGCCCATTTTCCACACACTCACGAATGAAATGATATTTTGTAAGTATTTGCTTACTTCTTCCATGGAAAAGCGGGTTCTTCGTTAGAGCAATGCCTTATTTGTTGTCGATCCTAAGCTTGAAATTCTCATCTTCTTTACTTAGTATCTCATTCAACAACTCCTTGATCCATATAAGTTGCTTCCATGCTTCTGTTGCCTCCATGAAATATGCTTAGCATGATGACAATGCGGCCGTCTGCTGCTTCTGCGACGTCCAAGTGATCACTGATGAGCCATAATAGAATGCATAGCCTACGTGCTCCTCCTGTCATCGACATCAATATTGTGACTGCTGTAATTATAACCAACGCTGCTCCTTGACCCATCTCTCATGAAGAACAAACCAGAATTTGTTGTTCCTTTCACATACCGCAATATGTGCTTGATGGTTTTTCCATGAGAGTCTCTCGGATTGTGCATGTATCTACTAAGAACGCCGACTGTGTAACACAACTATGGTCTTGTGTTACATAGATATCTCAAACATCCATGGTTCTTCTGGATTCTGTAGCATCTATCACTCATTCATCTTCAGCAAATTTGTTAGAATTTAAAGAATATATATATTAATTCAAAATGAAAAGATAACAAAGTATATTATTATTAAAGTAGTTATACATATTTTATATTATTAGTTTAAGGAAATACATTTATATATTTCTAAGAGAAGGTTCAACTAAAATATATTTTTATTATATCAAATCATTTATATTTGACTGTAAAAAATTTAATTTCCCGCGCAAATGCGTGGATTTGATTCCTAGTATTAACAAAAAGAAATTGTCTTATTAAGTATAATAAATAAAAAGTATATTTAATCCCACAGTAAAATGATAAATTAATATTAAAATAGTTTACGTAGCAAACACTAAAGATCTAAAAGCATTTACAATGTATAAAACCAAAAACTCTAGTATTAGTGTGGTTATAAGAAAATTCTTTATTTTATTTGATATGCATTCTTTAACTAATAAAATTATTAAAAAATTGCATGTGTGGAACAAAAAACTATTTCTTCTCCTAAGAAAATATTAATACGAAGAAAATAGCATAGTAACACAGGTAAAAGCTAATTATATAAATATAATATTCGAATATATATCAACAACTACATTACTACTTGATGCTAATAGTAATTAATTATGAAAACACTTTCTATATTGATATTTTCTAAGGGAAGTGACATATAAGTTGAGTAATTGGTATTGTTCTTCTAAAAGTTGCACTCAGTCAGAACCAGTTATCTATCATTAAGGTGAAATTATAAGTTAATTATAAGCATATTCCAACATAATTTTAAATTATCAATCAATATGTCAAATTATTATTTTAATTATTTTTAATTAAGTTAAAACAATTTAAACCATGTAAATGAATTTTCTCCCTCGGGCACAAGTTCCCGTATGTATGTTCAAAGAGCCAAGATCACGGGGTGCTCTTGGTCGGATTTAGTTCATTGGAATGTGCATCAATCTATATTAAAAAGAAGTTTATTATTGGATCTAAGAGGACTCATGGGATTGATGGGGCGAGCATGGTTACTAAAAAATCTGTTGTGACGTGGTATGTTCACAATGGTATACATACGCTAGTGACATCCTGGCTATCTCTTGTACTGAGGATTTAAAACATAGCAACAATAATCAACTAGTGAGCTATTAAGATAACAGAAATATTAGTATATTTTATTTATATTATATTCAAGGCTTATGAGCCACAGATACTTTCATCTTGGCTGTCATTTTCAATACAAGAACTAATTTTTATTCCAAGGAAGACAAACACCAATCCGCTTACTATACTCGTTATACTTACAAGGTCCGCTTGGTGTTATTTTCCACACACAATCTTTCTCCCACCACCTTTGGATGGTAATATCTCGGGGCTCTTCATATATGTCGAACCAATGCCTTCCATTTAGAAAATCAAAGGAGCAGAAAAACAAAGACCTTCCAAAGAAATTACGCTCAAAATGAAATGACCACATATTACCGGGTTGCAAACTCTGGTCACCTAAATCAATGTCCTTTGATTTACAATGAAACTGCAATGTACTACCAAGATCGTTGATGATTTTTACCGTTCTTTCGGCATATGATAGATCTGTAGTTACAAAGATAATCAATATGAAAAGTGACAAGTATCGTTTTGGACTATCCATTTTTGTGGTATAAGAGAGTGTTTGAGGTAACATGATGTTGTTTGTAATTGTTGAATGAGTTATATATACATAATTACTAATGTAGTGTAACGCAGAGTCAACGTTCATTTATATTTAGTTTCGTAAATATTATACGAATATTACTTTTTTTTTCTTAATTAACGTATATGGTCATTTGCTCTATGAACTTTAATTAAGAGACAGTTAAAAGGTTGACAAAAGATAACATTTTAGATTGACTCATTATGAGTTATAACGATATCTTGAGACCAATTAATCCTCATTTCAGTAGAGTTAGAAGAATACATAAAGAGGATTATTTTTCATTTTTGGGCCATTTTCATATTTTTATTTGATATTAGTTAACAGAAATTTAATGCTGAAAATATAAAAATCAGTCTCTATTTCTACAAAAAAAAATTTAAATCTTTTTGACCTATAAATCCCAAGGATAACATCTACAGTTTCTCAATTGTTAAAATTTTTACTTCTGCCAACTTCTAGATGGCATGTTTTTGGGTTAGTCCATTATGAAGTGAAAATTTCTATCATATTACGTGAGCTCACTGCCGTCTCAGGTATCGGAAACGTTTCCGAGACGGGAACGTTGTGGGGACGGCGAGGAAACACTTCCCAAACGTTTCTATCACTACAAGAAAACATCGTTATTCTGAGGGACATACCGAGGGAAACTGAGTTCCTCAGAATTTTCTGATGAAAAACCGAGGAAATACCAAGGAAAGCAAGAAATGTGGTTTCCTCGGAATTTCCTCGGAATTTTCCGAGGAAATTACGAGGAAGACCCAGTTCCTCGGAATTTTCCGAGGAAGACCCAGTTCCTCGGAATATTCCGAGGAAATTTCGAGGAACAGGGGTTTGGGTTCTGAAAAACCCATATTCCTCGGAATTATCCGAGGAAATTCCGAGGAAGGTAACAATTTTCAGGGTTTCCTCAGAAATTTCCTCAGAAAATTCCGAGGAAATTCCGAGGAACAAGAGATTTTTAACAGAAAACAACGTTTTGCGGATTGATTAACACGTATATAACCTTCATTAAAAGTCTTAACCAGATTATGAATTTAAAATTTGGTGTTTTAGACGATAACAAACAATTTTACGATTGCATGAATGAAAACCACACAACATAAGAGAAACACTTATACACTTTAATAAATGTTAAAGGGAATACTTACAATTATTTTTGAAATTTTGTTATTTTATGGTTTATGATCATCTATACAAAGAATCCTCAATGGTATGCATTACATTTGTATAAAAAATGAAATACGGCCAAAAAAATCGAGGTTTTGAAACCCCAAACCCCTGTTCCTCTGAATTTCCTCGGAAAATTCCGAGGAAATTCCGAGGAACAGAGGTTTTTCAGACCCCAATCCCTTGTTCCTCGGAATTTCCTCGGAATTTTCCGAGGAAATTCCGAGGAAGGTAACAATTTTCAGGGTTTCCTCAGAATTTCCTCAGAAAATTCCGAGGAAATTCCGAGGAACAAGAGGTTTTTAACCGAAAACAACGTTTTGTGGATTGATTAACACTTATATAACCTTCATTAAGTGTCTTAACCAGATTATGAATTTAAAATTTGGTGTTTTAGACGATAACAAACAATTTTACGATTGCATGAATGAAAACCACACAACATAAGAGAAACACTTATACACTTTAATAAATGTTAAAGGGAATACTTACAATTATTTTTGAAATTTTGTTTTTTCATGGTTTATGATCATATATACAAAGAATCCTCAATGGTATGCATTACATTTGTATAAAAAATGAATTACGGCCAAAAAAATCGAGGTTTTGAAACCTCAAACCCCTTTTCCTCGGAATTTCCTCGGAATTTTTCGAGGAAATTCCGAGGAACATGGATTTTTCAGACCCCAATCTTTTGTTCCTCGGAATTTCCTCGGAAAATTCCGAGGAAATTCCGAGGAACTGGGATTTTTTAGACCCCAATCCCTTGTTCCTCAAAATTTCCTCGAAATTTTCCGAGGAAATTCCGAGGAAGTTATTGTCCATCGGAATTTACTTACCCGGGAAAACTAATCCGCGTAAAAATTTTCGCGAACCCTAAGTTAATTATTCCGACGGAATTCCGACGACCCCGTGTCCGTCGGAATTCTTAAATACAAAACACAACCCTTCTTCTTCTTCTTCTCCGCCGCATCTCTCATTTCTCTCATCTCTCTCATTTCTCTCCGATCTCTCTCAACTCTCGCCGGCGATTCAGACTACCCAACCCCACATCTCTACTCCACCTCTAAAATCATGTAAGAATCTATGTAAACTTTGTATTTTTCAATTTCTTAGGGTTTGTGAGATTAGATTTTCGGATTATAGGTTGTTTGATGGATAGTTTAGGATTGAATGGATAGTTTAAGTTAGGATTGTTGTTTTGATTGTTGTTTTAGTTTTTTTGGATTATTTTTGTATTTTTAAAATGTTTTTTGATTTTTAAAAACGTTTTTCTATTTTTAAAAACGTTTTTCAATTTTTAAAAACGTTTTTCAAGTTTCCAGTAATAAACTATGTATAATAAAACGTTTTTTAAAAATTTTAAAAATATTTATAAAGCTTTTTCTATATTTATAAACGATTTATAATTTTTTATACATATATATATAAATCATGTATAATAACAATTTTTAAAATTTTTAATAATTTTATACATATATATATATGTATAAATCATGTATAATTACAATTTATAAAAAATTATAATTTTTATATATTAAAACTATTTTTGTAGTTATTAACTATCTATTTCAGTCGGTTCCAAAGAAGAAGGGCCGTTTGTTCGGTTTGGGTCGTCGGTCCCGGTCGGTTCCGTCTTCTGCTGCATCACCGCTATTTGTTGATCCAGAAGTACTTATGGGTCAGTTCCAGGACAAAGATGATCGCATATCTGCGTTGGAGACCCAGATGGCGACTCAACAGGCGGGCTTTGAGGCATAAAGGAAGCTGAATGAGCAAATGATGGAGATGATGAGAAGGTTGCACCCGAACGAGGTGTTCCCGAGCATGTCAGATCCGAATTCCCAAAACCCGTAGTTTTTTTTTCAAAAACTCTGAATGTTTTATTTTTATTTGTATGACTTTGAATTTTATATAATATGTTTTTTAATTTTAATTTTAATTTTATATTTTTGAATTTAAATTTCAAAAATTTAATTTTTTTTAAAAAAAATATTCTTTTGGGATATTCCGAGGAACCCTGTCCCTCGGAAAATTCTGAGGAGCATGTTCCTCGGAATTTTCCGAGGGACAGGGTTCCTCGGAATTTTCTGAGGGACAGGGTTCCTCAGAATTTTCCGAGGGACAGGGTTCCTCGGAATTTCCTCGGAATTTTCCGAGGGACAGGGTTCCTCAGAATTTTCCGAGGGACAGGGTTCCTCGGAATTCCGTCAGAATATTCCGAGGGAATTCCGAGGGAAAATGAAATTCCGAGGAGTTTTTTCCGAGGACATATTTCTTCGGTATGTCGTCGGAATACGTTTATTCCGACGACATACTGACGATTTTGGCCCTCGGAATTAGCCTGTTTTCTTGTAGTGTATGGTGGCAGGGTTAGCAAGCGACTTTGGGCATGGTATCATTACTGCATATGGATGTCTCAGAAACGTTTCTGATGCATGCGCAACCGATGGGCAATATTTGAGTAATTGTACCTGTCATCATGATATAGAAGTCAAGGGGCAGAGCTATTCTATGCCTCCAGTTCATTTGTATATTTTAATATATTTTAATGAATGTTTAGTTTGGATTTTCAAATCTATTAAAATGTACCAACTAATAACCTCCTTATTGAAGCATTATTATGGGAAACGAAATTCGCACTGTTGATTTTCTGATAACAGGAAAACTAAGTAACCCTAACAACCTAACTTTCTTAGAGGTCCCAGATATCTTCTAAACCAAACGCATAGCAATTAAACAATGAGAAGAAATGAATTTCTTATGAATCAGTAAAACGAAAAAGAGCAAAGAAGATCTTTTTCCAAATCTTTGCTTCGAGCGTTACAACATGTAAGCCTAAGCGGTAAGAGCCGTCGACGAGTTCCTAGTTCTAACCTTGTAAGACCTGATTAAACCTAGTTGAGTCGCAGCTCGATAACAGAAAAACGGAAATGTGCCTAAATTTCCCTAAGTGTTGTGTTTGCTATGAGTAAAGAATTGTGTGTCCCTTTGCTTCTTCAACTTCGACGTCCTTATATACTCCTCTTAGAGGCGGTTTAGTCTTTCCCTTTCTGCTCTTGATAGAGTTTATCGCTTTCCAAGAATATTCCATTTTCCTTCGATCTTTGTGTTTATCTTCGGAAACTTTACATTTATCCTTTAAACTTGACATTTATCTTATGAACTTGACATTATCTTTTGAACTTGACATTTATCTTTTCCTGCAATAAAAAGACAAACGGTCATAGGAATTGAGATTAATTTCGTATAGACTCGCGAGTGGGCCTTTAGCCGCGTTTTAGACCTTTTCGGATTGTTTTTCAACTTAAGCATCTTTAAGATTTATCGAAAGAGCGTTTACGCAACGACGTCGTTCCAAAAAAGGTTCAAATTCCCCGTATAGTGGACGTAGCTTTAGGTCTTTAGTTAACCGTTTTCGTCTTATACGACTAATTCGAACCTCGTATAAGAAAGTAAATCCTTTAAGTCGTTCCTGACCCCGAGATAAAAATAGAACGAGTCCTTCCTGACCCCGAAAAGGAGGCTACAAGGACAAGATAAAGATGAATTGGTTGGTTCAACTCACCGAACGGGCAAGTTGACCGTCGTGCTTGGTCCAACTCCCCGTCGCGCTTGGCCCAACTTGCCCGTCACGATTAGCCCAAATCGCCCGCCGTGCTTGGCCAAACTCGCCCGTCGCTTGGCCTAACTCGCCCGTCGCGCTTGGCCCAACTTGCCTGTCGCGCTTGGCCCAACTCCCCGAACGGGCGAGTTGACCAATGTTCTCGGTCCAAATCGCCCGTTCGGCGAGTCGGATGATTGAGACCCACGGTTGTTTCGTTGTTTCGATGCTAGGGATCTGTTTTCTTGAGGACTTGTTATATCAATTCTTTCTCAATTTATACGAAACTTGATTTTGTTTTTCGCGCCCTTCTTTTCTTATCTCGTTTTTTCTGAAGAGGATTTTTTCAGGGAAGTTTTAGGCTTTGATTCCGTCGTAACCGATTTTGACTCCAACAGTTAGCCCCCAGCTCGTTAAAATTGTTATGTTCTTGTGAGCGCTTTCGACGAGTTGGTTAAGTTAGGCGAAATCCAACAGTTAGCCCCCCAGCTCGTTAGAATTGTTATGTTCTTGCGAGCGATTTCGACGAGTCGGTTAAGTTAGGCAAAATCCAATGTCTGAAAATCCGGGGTGAATAGTGAATTTTCTTGCCTATAAGTGGAATAAGTTTTTCAAGTTCTTCACTTGTTCATTTTCCACAAACTCTTTCCCAAGGAATCATTTTCTGCCATCTCTCCTCTTGGCATTTTTTTTAGAAAAAAGGAAAATCATGTCCTCATGGAGAGAAGCTTCCACCAAGTCTCATCCCAATCGTTATGTTCCTGGTACCTATAGCTCGCAACATATCGATGTTGCACCCAAGGTGGAATTCGCAGCACACTCGGTCGATCCGGAGGAGGCCGAGGCGTACTGGGATTCTAGGGGTGAGGTGAAACCTCATAGTCCCAGAACATTTGATCCTCTTCCGTTTCGTGCCAAACCCATCGCTGGCTGCCCGAGTGAGAGTTGTCCCAATGGGCTCGAATCCATTCAGAATTTCTACAGAGTTCCAAAGTCAGTAGAGTTTCTTATTCTGAGAGAAGGGGAAGTTGCTAGATCTCCACCCGAAGGTTATTTTACGTGATACGATGCATATTTAATGCAGCGCCACTTATGGTTTCCCATCCCAGAAGTTATCGTGCGGCTGTTCAACCGGTTCAATCTGTCGGTCAGTCAGGTCAACATGTGCGGTTTGCAGCACATCGTTGGGATTTTGGTGCTGAGTTACGAGCGGGGTATGAGCCTCAACGTTGATCATCTCGAAGCCATGTTGATGCTTCGGGGGAATTCGGGTATAGTTTAGTTGAGGCCTCGACTAGGAATGACGATCATAACGGGATTCATATCGAACTACCACGACTGGAAGGAGCATTTTTTCTTTGTTCGTGTGAACAACACATCTGTGGAGGACAGTTGCATTCATCTTTTCAGGACTAGATGGGGCCGGAGACGTATTCTCGATCAGGTACCCGCTAGCTTTGGTTTTTTGTTGATGTTTTGACCTTACATGTATATTTTCCGTTTTATAGAGACTAACCCTCTCCCTCCGTCCCCAGAAGGCTTGCAAACCACCAGGGATCTAACTTCGGGGTAGTCCATTATTTTGGGAAACATTTACTCCAAAGCGGGTTCATCATGCTGTGGCTCTGCACAGTTCTCGGTTTCAACCAGATTTAGCAGTGGAGTAAGGGACAGAATCGAGCATGGACGGGTTCATTCCGTACGAAGCTCGAGGGAGGAAGGAAAGGTCGAGGTCTCACAAAGAGAAACACATTTTCGTTGATGATGATGTGGTTGTCGAGCCATGTTCTCCTGACAACATACTTAGATATTATCTCAACAGTCAGGTGGATGGAAATGGTTTTGAATGGATTGATTTTGACGAGCCATTTGACTTTGACTTTCCTCCTGCCGAGGGAGGGTCCAGCGAGGTGCTGGAGTTTACCAATTTACCAAGGCCTCAAGGATGGTCAAAGGGGTAAGTCTTGGTCCTTAAATATATGTGTGTGTATATATATATATATATTACTTTTTTGCTAAGGCCGACCCTTTCTTGACTTTGAGAGTTTTTGCAGGGTCTACTCATGATGAACCGAGCTCTTGACGCGAGCAACCAGGAGGCTCGCATGGCTCAATTCAGGGCCGAGATGGCTGACAAGGAGATTGCTCGTCTGAAAGATGAGCTGGATAGTTCCCGTTGTCGTGAAAGAGAATCGGTTGCGACGGAGGTTCGCCGAGCATATAGGCGAGGAAAGAGAGAGATGGACTTAGTGATGAGGAGTCATCGCGACAGGTTCTCGAGCGATTTTGGAGAACTAAAGGGGAGTTATAAGTCTCTTGGTGATTATCGCGAGTGTCGTGGTGTCGTGGGCGGACTGTATCTTACACACCTAACTATTCGTTTGACGTCGAGTACGCGAGGCAAACTGGGCACATGAACGACGTCAATAAGGATTTTGTGATTCGTCAAATCGAGGAGATGATTTGAGAGAAGTGGGATCCGATTCTTGTTTTTCCCGAGACGGTGGAAGTAGAGGCATGAGCTCCTTACGAGACGGGTGAAGTGAATTAGCCGACGGCACCCCTGGATATGAATGATTACTCGATCGGGAGGTCGATGACCGGGTACTTTAACCGTAGCAACTTATCCTAGGGTTATCTGACTTATTGGGGAAGTACTCCCTTTGTATTGTGTGGTCATGTGTAACGGGACTAGCCGTGTCTGGATTCTAATCCCGGCCGTTTATCATTTTTTGTATAAATCATGTTGTTGTATAAATTCTGCTTTTATTATTAAGCATGTTCGGGTTTTCGTTGATTGTGGAGGGAAGGATCCGAGTTGTCATCTCGCTCCTTACCCTTTTTGCAGATCGTCCTACTCGTTGCTCGTCATGATGTTTGAGTAGTTTTCAAAGTTTTGGGAGCATTTAGATGCGAACAAAGAGACATGCTTTCATGATCTCGTATCTTTTTGATATCATGCCTTGAGACGTTAGAGACCAGTCTGCTGGATTTAGTGTAAGAATTAGGTTTACTTTCGGTGTAAGGCTTTACGATGACTAATTGTTTTTCGTTTTGCCTGTTGTGATTTTAACCTCACTCCGTTCCGATTTAAAGTCCGCGATTGGTTCTCGTCTTATATGACTTGTCAGTTCGGAGTCGAGCATCTCTCCGGAGACAATTTTTAAGTCGTACGGAAGTGCTGACAAAAATTTCGGATTTCTTTTATAGCGCGCTATTTATCCTAGTCGAATGTGCGAGGATTTTTCCCTTAGGACGGACCTAAATGCGTTTGTTTAGGATGGCTAAAGTGCTCGGCGGGGCCAATCGACGAGCGTTCGTAATTTTGTAGTCATGCATGGATTGGGAGTTTGTCCTTGAAGATCTAGGCGCGTCTCGCCTGTATTTTTTCAAAAACACTCTTTGTGTTATTAACTTTCTCAATTATGCGAGAGCGGGATCTCCTTTTTTGGTTGGGAGTCGGAGTCGACGATGCGGCCAGGATATGTTTGTGAGGGAGTTTCTTTGCTTGGCGAGTTAGTATGTTGTTCATCGTTTTGAGGCGGGATGACTTTTCGCGAGTTTACGTTTTTGGGTTGGTGCGATAATCGTTTTGCTCGTATGCGGATGTTTTTACGAAAGTATCATGAGACGTTTTTCGTGCTAAGGGATATTTGCTAGTTTTTAATGAAATCTTTATTGCCGAAGGAAGTTTTCAAAAATATTGAGTACAAGGAGAATATTTTTAGAATGCGGGAATATACGGATATTCGTATATGTACCTGATATACTATTGATTTTACCTATTTTACCTATGATATATATATAGTATATTTAGAGTCTCTTATATGCATTTGGTATTGTTTTAGAGTATTTACAGGTCTAGGTACTTATTGGAAGCAATTGGAGCTTTTGGACTATTTTGGAGCAATTAGGATTGCCCAACAGAAACTCAGAGTCGGACCCGGATTAATAAAATGATCATCAATCGACGTCACACACTGTGTGTCGATCGACGGTGAAGTCGGCAGAAAGATCAAGAAATTATAAGTTTTACCCAGAAGTTTCATTAATTGCAAGACAAGTCCCTAGGTGAAATTTAGACTATTTATCAGGGTTTTCTATCTTTGTAAAACCCTAAGCTGAAAAAGACCTAAGAAGCTATTAGGACAAGAAGCTGAGTAGCCGCAAAAAGTTATATCAAAGTTTTAGAGTTGAAACACATTGATATTTCTATTGGAGAGAAAGATCTGATCATTATTACATAGAAGATCTTGAACTCCTTATCTTTATACTCAATTTATTATATGCAATTTATCTAGAATTTATCCATGTTCTTTATTGCTACGTCTGAGTAGTTCTCTATTAGATTTAGGGTTATTCAGTGGCAGTAGTGTATTGCTGATTTTATAGGTATTGTTAAGGTAATCTTATTGGTTCTTTGTTTAAGTTGCTCTTAATACTAAGTTGAAATTAATTACCTCAATCTTAGAAATTAGGGTTCTATTGCGCAAGCGAGAGCCTGGTTATAACCTGGAATCTATCTTAAATAATCTAAATAACTAGTAACAAATGAGAGTAGAACTAGAAGTTTGGGGAATTAATCAAACCGCGAAACCAGTACTGTTTAGAATGAGCATCCATCGATGTCACATTACTACCATAGATCGAAGTTCAGTCAATGCGCGAGAGTGATCTCCTAAACCATGAGGTTGGAATTGAGAACGATGCTTAATAAAACTCTAGCAATCTATTTGTTTGCATTATCTAAATCTATTTAAGAATTTTCCCTAAGTCTATTCTCTAAATTTAAATCCTTATAAACCAAATCAATCTTAAAATTGCTTTTATTGTTATTGAAATAATTCATCTAGTTTTAATTCAAAAACAATAAGCCTGTTGTGCAATCTTAGAGTCTATGTGGATTTGATCCCTAATTACTACACTGAACCTCTTAATTGAGAGAGTAAATTGGGAATATTAGGGTTAATTTGGAAGTGAAAATAAACCCCACATCAAATTTGGCGCCGTTGCCGGGGACTCTTTCTTATTGCTATTAGATTTAGCTTAGAATATTGTCTAGATTTTCACTTTACTGTTTGCTAAATTTTCTTTCCCTAAACCTTATGAGACATGTACTTAGAAAGAATATGGATTCTGGAAAATAACCATCGATCGCCGGAGCTCATCTGGAATCGATCGACGTTAGTCCACTGCTGTCGGGCGACACCCTTCCATTGCCATCGATCGATACCGATTAGCTGGAAGCAGGTAAGTAAACCTTTACTGATTCTGATAATAAGAAACTAGTCTTGATAGAACCAATGAACAATAAAAGCAACTAAGCAAGCCAACTAATTAATTATCAAGGAGATGAAATCTCCAATCAAATCATTAAATCTCCAAATAATGACGTAAAACATGAATTCTCAATGCTCGAATACTTAAATCCCAGCAGAACCTATTCCAAAAGGTCTGCGATTTGATTATCCGATTAACATGCTGGAAGCTCTGAACTTGATATCAATTTCCTAAGTATGGCGCAAAAAAACCAGTTCAATGTTTTTCCCGCTGAACACCCGAACGATCACATCGAGATACGAGAAGACATGGTGAACGAAGATTTCAATCGCTGCAAACTTTTTCCTCTCTCTCTAGAAGGTGACGCCAGGAGGTGGCTTAACCAGCTACCACCAGGATCCCTGACTTGTTTGGCAGATATTAGAAGCACCTTCATCAACCACTTCTTTGTAGAGGAGAGATACTGGAAAGCAAGAAAGGAAATATCCACTTTTGTTCAAGGTAGCCACGAATCCTTTAAAAATTCCTTGACAAGGTTCAAAAGCTACCAACTTTCGTGTCCACACCATGGATTTTAGAACCCCAACTCATCAAGACTTTCTATAGAGGACTAAACGTAGACTATCAAACCATCCTTGATACAACCAGCGAGGGGAACTTTAGCACCCGAAGCCCTCCAAGCGCTAAAAGATTGATAGAAAACATAGCCTTACGTAGAGCTTTCGAAATAAGAGACACTAAAAGGGAGGAACCACCATTGTTCGCAGTGGAGAAACACTCGATCCGAGTTAGAAAAACTCTGGCATCAGTTGCGACCCTCCTGCACGGAGATACCTTATCACAACACTATGGTGAGGACAATGATGCCCCTTCTAACTTCGAAAAATAAGTTGAGTTCTCTGATGTGATGAAACTGAATGATCAACGATTTAGGGAAAGCGCTAGCAATTTCACCAGCAACTACGACACCTCCCGTGAACAGATACGAAAGAAACTCAAACTCAAAAATGAACCAAATCTTCACTAGAAACCGTAGAATAGCTGCTGACCTCAATGAAAAATTTGGACCTGTTATACTCGAAGATGACGAAAAAAATTGACACTCCTAGCGAACACATTGAGAAAATCAACAACCAAGTGACAAGCAACGCAATGTCCATCAGGAGAGAGGACGGATTCTTACCTGGTCAAACAGATGCTAACCCAGGAGCCATTGCAGTGTCTTAGCTTTACGAAGCGGTCGAAAAATTACCCCTGGCGTTAAAGAGAGCATCACCATCGATGAATTTGAGAAAATCTCGACAGCTGAAAAAGAAAAATCGCAGCCCATCCCGCTCAAAATTTACGAAAAGGATCCTGAAATCCTTCCTGAAATCGGGGCATTATACCAAAATGAAGTCTTTTAAGAATCGATTATTGAACCTAAGGGAAATAACATAGACATCAAATGACACCCCGTGCTGGAAATCGATCGACAACCCTTACCAAAAATCGATCGTCTTCTTGAGGAAAGATTCGATCGACGCTCTGATCCAAAATCAGCCGAAACGGTTAAGACAAGGATCTATAAATCGAAAGCCCTTTTCCATCAAAGAACGCTAAGTAGAAGAAGAAGCAGCTAGAAAAAGCAATATTCAAGAAAGCGTTTGGCAAAGTAAACATTAAGATGCCACTGAGCGATGCTATTCACATCTCGCATGCTATTAAGCAATACGTAAAAGATGCAGCATCACGAGGATTCCATGAATTGGAACACTGCATGATGATGGTGTCTGAATAGATGAGCGAAATTATTTAAGGGAAAACTCCAATTAAACTCCCTGATCCCGGTAGTTTCGTTTTGGACTGCACTATTAGCGATGAGAGATTTTAAAGATCCCTCTACGATTTAGGCTCTAGGTTCAAGGTGATGCCTTATTCCGTTGTAGTCGCTCTTGGGCTAACACAGTTTCAATCTACCATGGTCACACTCGTTTTAGCTGATAGATCCACTAGAATTCCGGAAGGTGTACTTGAGGACGTACCCGTCCGCATTCATTATTGCGATATACCTGCAGATTTCATAGTACTTAATACGAGCGAGAACCTCAAAATCCAATTATCTTGGAAGACCTTTCCTTTCCACTGTCGGAGCGATCATTGATGTCAGAGAAGGACGTATATGCCTCAACATAGGAAAGATACCGATGGTCTTCGACATGGAAATGATTGTAAAACAACCTCTAATTGACTTTCAAAAATATCATATCGATTGCCTCTCTGATCTAGCAGAAACCTCATTAACAGACATATGTTCGAACAAACCTCTAGCGAAAGAAAACACATCTCCTTATGGTGACATTCATGCATTAGAAGATCGCGCTGAAGAGTATGCAAGGTTAATGGACGCCACAGAAGAAATCTTCAATGTAGATCTTGACAAACTCGATCCACCAATCCCCGTCGATCGACACCCCAATATCGCCATCGATCGATAGCGTACTGCGACCAACGACTGGAGCAAAGAAAAATCACCCAAATTTGAGCTCAAACCACTTCCAGCCGGTCTTAAGTATGCTTTCCTTTACGAAAATTCCTATCCTGTAATGATAAATGCAAACTTAAGTAGCGACGAACAAGCATTGTTGCTGAATAAACTTTGGAAGCACCACAAGGCTCTAGGAAACATCCCGGGAATTTCCCCCGCTCTATGCATGCATAGGATACACCTTGATGATGAATCCAAATCTTCCTTCGAACATCAGAGAAGACTGTACCCTAATCTGAAGGAAGTAGTTAAGAAGGAAATCATGAAACTTTGAGAAGCATGCGTCATTTATCCAATCTCAGACAGCAACTGGGTCAGCCTGGTTCATGTTGTCCCAAAGAAAAGAGTAATTACCGTGTCAAAAAATGACAAAGATGAATTGATCCCTACTAGAATCGTCACTGGACACAAAATGTGTACCGATTACAGAAAACTACATGCTGCCACACGAAATGATTATTTCCCTTTACCCTTCATCGATCATATGTTAGAAAGGCTCAAAAGCCACGAATACTATTGTTTTCTCGATGGGTATTCCAGATACTTCCAGATACCCATACATCCGGATGACCAAGAGAAGACCACATTCATGTGTCCGTATGGAACATTTGCGTATCGCAGGATGCCATTCGGACTCTGTAACGTCCCTGCGAATTTTCAATGATGCATGATGTCAATATTCAACGATATGATCGAGTAATTCATGGAGGTCTTCATGGATGACTTCTCAGTCTACGGTCTGAATTTCAAATCCTATCTCGATAACATGTGCAAGGTATTAGCTAGATGAGAAGAGAAAAATCTGTTTTTGAACTGGGAAAAAATTCATTTCATGGTTAACAGCGGAATTGTCCTGGGACACAAAGTCTCAGCAGCCGGGATTGAGGTGGACAAAACAAAGATTGACGTAATGACAAAACTGCCGCCACCCACTAATGTCAAAGACATTAGAAGCTTCCTAGGGCATGCTGGATTATAGGCGATTCACAAAAGATTTTAGCAAGATCGCTAGACCCCTTACTGCGCTTCTGTGTAAAGAGGTGAAATTCGATTTTACGCCTGAATGTCTCGAGGCCTTTGAAAAAATCAAATCAGCGCTCGTATCCGCCCCTATCGTATAAGCACCAGAATGGGATCTGCCATTCAAAATTATGTGCGACGCCAGCGAATTCGCTGTAGGTGCGGTACTTGGACAATAGAAAGATAAAACGTTGCATGCCATATACTACGTTAGCAGAACTCTAGACGATGCGCAACGTAATTATGAAACAAAAAAAAGAATTATTGGTCGTGGTATTCGCCTTCAAAAAATTCTGATCCTATCTAGTTGGTTCGAAAGTAGTAGTTCACACCAACCATGCGGCACTGAAATACATAATGAACAAAAAGGACTCTACGACGAGAATTTTACGATGGATTCTCCTTCTCCAAGAATTCGACATAGAAGTCAGAGATAAGAAAGGAGTAGAAAATGGAGTCACAGATCACTTATCACGAATTAGAGTAGACGACAACATTCATATAGATGATTTCTTACCCACAGATAATGTCTACTCAGCCAAACCGACTTTCGTCGGTAGTGTTAGTTCGGCGCATGAAGCAGATTCGCTCGACGACTCACTAATACCATCGAACGATTGTAGCTATAAGGAATCGATCGATCTCTTTCATCCCCTGTCGATCGGCGATACATTTCAAATTGACGATGAAGTAATTATTCCATTGGCTATCAACGTAATTTGTAATTTTTCGACCCTAAATGATGACTATCCTAAAAATGGAAGTTCGAGTCGGTAGGTTGTGCACTAAATACCACCGATAGACCTTGGTATGCAAATATAGTAAAGTATCTTTCGGCCGAAGTAGAACCCGTACCTTTCACATGATATCATAAAAATAAATTCTTAAGAGAAATCCGGATATATCACTAGGATGAACCTTTTCTTTACAAACACTGTGCTGATGGCATATATTGACGATGTGTTGCCGAAAGAGAAATCTAGCAATTTTATACCATTGTCACGGATTCGAATACGCTGGACATTCCGCTAGTTTTAAGACAGTGTCAAAATCCTACAAGCATGCTTTTGGTGGCCGACTATGTTTCGAGATGCTTAAGTGTATGTATCAAAATGCGATCTCTGCCAAAGAAGAGGAAATTAGCAAGAGATATGAGATGGAACAAAATTTCATACTCAAAGTTGAAGTATTTGATTGTTGGGGCATCGATTTCATGGGCCCTTTCCCTTCTCCGCTCGAAAATAAATACATTCTCGTCGCTGTAGACTTTGTATCTAAATGAGTAGAAGCAATAGCGACCCCAAAGAATGATGCTGTCGTAGTCGTTAAACTCATCAAGAGTATTATGTTTCCCAGATTTGGAGTTCCGCGAGTCGTAATCATCGATGGAGGTACCCACTTCATTAACAAAGTGTTTCAAAAACTCTCAAGAAACATGGAGTCCTCCATTGAGTAGCCACACCTTATCATCCTTAGACCAGCGGACAAGTAGAAGTGTTCAACCGTCAAGAAATCCTGGAAAAGACGGTCGGATCAACCCGTAAAGATTGGTCTTGGAAATTAGATGATGCACTTTTGACATACCAAACAGCGTTTAAAACACCATTAGGAACTACCCCATTCCACTTAATCTATGGAAAATCCTGCCATATCCCTTTAGAACTAGCTGAAAGGGCCATAAAAAAGCCGAATGGGCCATAAAAAGGATAAACTTTGATGCTAAATCTGCAGCAAAAAAAAAGAGTAATCGAGCTAAATGAGCTCGACTAAATCAGATATCTCGCTTACGAGAACTCGAAATTGTACAAGGAAAGAACAAAAGCCTATCATGACAAGAAAATTATTTCATGGTATTTTAAACCAAACGATCAAGTACTCTTGTACAACTCTCGACTAACTCTATTCCCTGGAAAATTACGTTCCCGTTGGTCCGGATCCTTCACAATCAAAGAAGTTACGCCTTATGGGACAGTTGTCCTATTTAATCTTAAAGGAGAAGATTTCTTGGTGAATGGGCAGCGAATGAAACTATATTGGGCTAGAGCTGAAATTCCGCGAACTCAGACCACACGTCTAGAGGTGCCTAATCCCAAATGACAAGCCCATTTCACGTCAAGCTAACGACTTTAAACAAGTGCTAAGTGGGAGATAACCCACTAAGTTACTAATAATAATAATAATAATAATAATAATAATAATAATAATAATAATAATAATAATAATAATAATAATAATAATAATAATAATAATATATCTATTAATAATAGCAATCCTAATTAATTCTAAAGGTTGTGAACCCCAATTAAAACTATTTTTTTGAAATGATGTGTCTATTCAAAATATATTATGAAAAGATGTGTTTATTCAAAATATTTTGTAAAATTACTATTTCAAAATAATTAAAAAATGTGACTATT
The DNA here is from genome assembly GCA_905132885.1 of Moricandia moricandioides. NCBI lineage: Eukaryota > Viridiplantae > Streptophyta > Magnoliopsida > Brassicales > Brassicaceae > Moricandia > Moricandia moricandioides. The sequence goes on from CAJHQQ010001077.1 coordinate 109,911, forward strand.
CATATTTTTTTTTGAAATGATGTGTCTATTGGAATCTATTAATAATAGCAATCTTAATTAATTCTAAAGGTTGTGAACCCCAATTAAAACTATTTTTTTTTTGAAATGATGTGTCTATTCAAAATATATTATGAAAAATATGTGTTTATTCAAAATATTTTCTAAATTACTATTTCAAAATAATTAAAAAATGTGACTATTCATATTTTTTTTTGAAATGATGTGTCCATTGGAATCTAATAATAATAGCAATCCTAATTAATTCTAAAGGTTGTGAATCCCAATTAAAACTATTTTTTTGAAATGATGTGTCTATTCAAAATATATTATGAAAAGATGTGTTTATTCAAAATATTTTGTAAAAGTACTATTTCAAAATAATTAAAAAAATGTGACTATTCATATATTTTTTTGAAATGACGTGTCTATTGGAATCTATTAATAATAGCAATCCTAATTAATTCTAAAGATTGTGAACCCCAATTAAAACTATTTTTTTTGAAATGATGTGTCTATTCAAAATATATTATGAAAATATGTGTCTATTCAAAATATTTTGTAAAATTACTATTTCAAAATAATTAAAAAAATGTGACTATTCATATTATTTTTTTTTGAAATGATGTGTCTATTGGAAATAAACTGTAAAAGTGTCACTTTAAAATAATTATTTATTAATTGAAAAGATGTGACTTTTCATGTAGGTGTTTGAAGATCTATAAATAGTTTATGTCCATTTGTTTCTGAAAGTAAAATTTTCACTAATCTAAAATAAAATTGTGAAGAGGAAAGTTCAATGCAGTTACCTGCTTACAAATTTTTAGAAGATATTCAAGTGAAATGTTGTCAACAAAAGATAATAGGAAGAGTTATTTGTGTTTGGATAACCAAAAATTCTAAACGAAGTAATGAAATTATTACTCTTAATTTTATATAATAACAAACTCTATTTTGTTGCCAGATGACACAATCACTTTTTTATAGGGAAACGAAACATAAATCCAAGGGTTGAATTTATCCTGGAAATATAATCCAATGGATATAATTCTATTTAAGATGAAGGATATGACGTCATCGAGTCATATTAGCAAACTACGTCTTCTTCATAATTCTTCAAAGGTGTCCCCTAAATAAATTGAAGGAGCCGTCAAAATTTTTTTGCTCCTTAAGAGTTGTATCTTTTCACACTCATCCTTTCACTGGAACCGTCATCATCTTCCTTTAAAAGTTACATGTTTTTAGATATTTATATATTGAAGAGATTGTATAGGTTTTCAAACTTGTTTCAAATTTTCTATGATTCTCTCTTCTGCTTCTTATCTCTCTCCATTTTTTTCCACATCCAAACCTGTTAGTTTATTTTTTTCCATGGAGATCTTTTTCCCTTTAGCCCTCTCTCTTTTAATGATAATTTCAGACTCTGATTTAGGTTTTGATATTTCTCTGAAGTTTGTTTATTATTAAATTGATTGTTCCTTTGGAGTTTCTGCTATTACAGTAAGTTTTTTTTTTCTTTTTGACTGAGTAATAATTTTGGTTTTGCTTATTACTCATAGATTTATTAGCATCTGTAGGATCAACAATTCATAAAAATTCAATCATGTGTTGTCGACTGATAATATATGACTCAGATTAAGGTATTGATATCTCTCTGCAATTTGCTGATTAATAATAACAAACTCAATTAATTCTAAAGGATATGTTTTTTTGGGGGATTTGCTAAAAACAACCTAAAATTTCAATTTAAACCTATAAGTGTACCCTAATTTCAATCAAATGAAAACCAACCTATAAGGTTGATAAAAGTACTATTTAACCTTTATGACCAAACAAAAAAACAGAAGTGTATTTTACGTTTCTATCATTTGTTAGTCTACACGTAACAGAAAGAAGTCTACATATATGTAGACCTCGTACGAAGTCTATGCATTCGGTAGACTTGTTATGTAGTCTATACCATAATTTTATCTAATAATTTAATTTTAAAAATGTATAAAAATAATTGTTGTAATATTTTTAACTAATCATTAATATAATGGATAATATGAAGTAAAAAAAATAAAATTTTATATAATTTAACATTTTTAAGTAACATTTAGGGTTTGAGATTTGTGGTTAAGGGGTTCGTAGACATATTATAAAGTCTATATATGTAGACCTTTTTTCAGTTTACGCACAATTTAACCTAACCAGATTTAACCAATATAATTTGATGATCAAATAAAACATTTACGGTTTGAGATTTGTGGTTAAGGGGTTCGTAGACATATTATAAAGTCTACATATATGTAGACCTTTTTTCAGTCTACACACAATTTAACCTAACCGGATTTAACCAATATAATTTGATGATCAAATAAAATATTTACGGTTTGAGATTTGTGGTTAAGGGGTTCGTAGACATATTATAAAGTCTACATATATGTAGACCTTTTTTTTCAGTCTACACACAATTTAACCTAGTATATAAATACAATTTCTCAAGCTTTTTAGGTAAAAAAAAAACTAATCTTCGTCGTATCTCTCTCTAGGCGATTTCCGGCGAGATTTCCGGCGAACTCAATCCACGCAGTTTCCGATCCGCTTCTTCTCTGTCTGCTCCATCGCTCTGGTAAGTTAAATGTCTATGCTTTACCTCTTTGTTGATAAAAAGTGACCACCTTTACCTTTTTCTCTTTTCAGATCTGAGCAGATGACTTCTAAGGAACGGTGCTTCTTGTCCAAATCTCTGCTTCCGATCAGTATAATGGCTTCTACTTCATCTCTCTGTCCTAGCCAGCAAGGGATTGTGCTTCATCTTTCCGACGTACGTCTCTGTCATCTCTATCTCTCGTTTAACTAATAACCTAACAAGCTCATCCTTGTTTACTAACCTTTTATTTTCTTTTGATTCAGATCTGAGTTGGCCAGTCTTAGATCCATTTCTCTAACGAGCATTGCATCATCTCTGATCAATTTCTCTGCTTCCGGTGAGTCTACTTCATTTTGAAGTGTAGTATGAAGTTTTGAATTTGTAGACTGATGTTTTGAATTTGTAGACTGATGTTTTGAATTTGTAGACTGGTATTTTGAATTTGTAGACTGATATTTTGAATTTGTAGACTGATATTTTGAGTTTGTAGACTGATATTTTGAATTTGTAGACTTCTCATGTAAACTGGTGTTTTGAATTTGTAGTAAACTGATCTTTGAATTTATAGGCTTCTCGTGTAGGCTTCATTTTAAATTGTACGCTTCGTAGACTTATGTTGAAGTCTGCTTATGAAAAGTCAAAAGTTCATTCAAATGCAAAACTAACCTCTTTTGCGTAGTCGTCTTTGTAGGTCTACGTACTATTTTGTTTTTGTTGTCAAAGGTTAAGATGTAGACTGTCGGGGAAGGCTACGTACAAAAAAAAATCTGTTTAGTAAATTGCAAAACTGACCTATGCGTTGAAAAATAGACTGGATTGTATGTCTACATAAGGGCGTAGACATATAAAACAGTCTATTATCGCGACACAGATCTGAGAAACGACTTAAACCATGAAAATAGTTACATTTTTGCAGTGTGAAGCTCGTTTCCAGCCTTTTCAACCGTCCAAACTCCAATAATTACCAAAAAGAAACATTTTTGACGATTCACAAGTGAAAAAATACGAAATTATGTAGTTTATGATTATGAAAATGAAGGTTAAGAGAGATTTTTAGATGGAAATGTAGAGAAAATGAGAGGAAATGAAGATTTGCTTTTTTAGAATGAGAAAAAGTGGTTGAAAATTCAATTTTAAAGCTTTAAGAGATCAAAAATGGTGGTTCATGGTGGTTGAAATATTGATGATGAAGGCATAGTTGTAATTAAGAAGAAATGTTTAGGGTGTATTTAGTTTTTTGTATTTTTCAAAATTAATAAATAAATAAATAAATAAATAATGGCAAATTTGTAAATAATTCAAAAACTTAGGGGTATTATGGAAAATTCAATGATGAATAGTAACTAAAAAAAAAGGTTGGTTTTAGGTTTGACTTGAATTTTTAGATTGTTTTTGAAAAACCCCCATGTTTTTTTCATTATATTTTTTTACGATTGTTTATTCATAACTGTTTATGGCACTTTTTCATTTATAACTATTTTTCATTTTTTTAAATCATATTTCAAGTCTATTTATTATGTTTTTTGAAATAAAAAGATACCATAATAAACAACAATAATAAATAGTCATGAACAAATAATAATGAAAAGTCATCTCCTATTTTTTTCAACGATTGCAAACTCATGTCTTATAATTTTTTATTATAACTTGTATCTTTTCATAATCTTATAATTTTTTTGAAAAGAGGGAATGGTTGAGATTAGCACTCATATTCCAAGGGTTGAGACTTTAGTTACCTTATGTTTTGATGAAGACCAACGGTAGCGAAGCTTTGTGTCCATGGTGAAGCATTGCGTCTGTTAATGGAGTTGTGACTCCTGGTTCACATCTCCGCCTCTATTTATATGTTTGATAAACAGTTAACAATTTCTCTTTTTTCAGTTTTCCGATTTTTTTTATTTTCCTCTCATCCTCTTCGCACTACAGGATATGTGGGTAGTATTAGCGGACGAAAAACGCTATGCGTCTAGAATCATAGCTCTCCCTCCCACGCTCTGACAGCGCCTGTTATAATAGGTCCGGCACTTTTAATAGCGGTATTCGGTTATGCTATAGTTAACGATACATCGTTATTTGTTATGTAATTGTTGATATTTATAATAACGTTGTATAATTGTTATTAAAATCTATTAGTTTTATTTTCCTGCTAGGATAGATAGCAAATGTTTCGTGTTATTAATTATCCGTAAATTTATTAATAATAATTACAATTTTGTTTTATAATTTTAATTTAAAATGTAATTCAAATATTTGTAATAATAAAAATTAAATTATTCAAAATTCCAATTAAAATATTAATTATTCCAAAACCCATAAACATTAACTTGTTCATACAAACCACAACACAACTTGTTCATACAATCCAATATCAATATACCACTAATAAACCTTCACAATCATCTCTAACATAAGAACTATCATCATGAGAAGAATCATCACCCAAATCATAGACTTCTTGGATAGGCAAAGGTGCACCAACTAAATCCTCTTCTGTTTCCAACTCATGATAACCTCTAGGTGGTGCTCTCATAACAACATACCAATTTGAATTATCATCTTCTTTAAAGTAGAAAATCTGTTTCGCTTGAGAAGGTAGAATGAATGGATCTTTCAAATAGGCTGCTTGGTTCATGTGAAGGTTAACAAGAGTGAAGCCATCTTCTTCCTTCACACCATTCCCTGTGTTGGCCCAGTTGCATCTAAACAGCGGCACTTTGAACATGTGGTAGTCCATAAGCAAAATCTCCTTTATGACTCCATAATATGTAATCATATCAGCGACTTGTCTTGTATCTCGAGCACTTGATCTACACATGCTAAATGCTTCATAAGTTACTCCACTGTTTTGTGTCTTCTGCTTGACCGTATCTGTATGAAACTGTTGCCCACTAATGATGAAACCTTTATGTGCTAAAGCAACATTTCTTGGTCCAAATGTCAACCACCTTATCTCCTTAGAATGACTATTTGGTGAGTTTGAATGAACCTACCGCAGAAAATCAAAATATGATCATCTGGACATATTCATCAAGCTACAAGCTAACCAGTCATTCTTAATACTAAAATCTGGACATGTTCATCAACCAACAAGCTAACTAGTCACGAAACTACAAGCTAACCAGTCATTCTTAATACTAAAATTTGGACATGTTCATCAACCAACAAGCTAATCAGTCATCAAAATACAAGCTAACCAGTCATTGCAATATCTTATCTATCAATTAACGTGTATTAGAAAGCGTCTCTCCTTTATTTATTCATTACTTGTATTTTAGATAGAAAGAAGATAATTCTTATTATGTCTAGACAAAATAATGTGATTGTGACCTATTTTCTAACAGTTGGAAACTAGAAGTAAATTATTAATATTGTCATGATTGCATCATTTTCATGTTTTATGTGCTTTCAAGAGTACATCGAACGGTTTTTTGATAAAAAAATTTGCTTCATGTAAAGAACAGGGTTTAGATATGGATCTCTCGCCTTTATACAAATACATGACATAGAAGCTCACATTAATTGAGATGTCAGTTTGACTGTGTACTGTCTTTGTAATGGCTCTGCAGTGACATTAATTTATTTCATGTATTTGTATTCACAATGTAGTATAGAGGTGTAACTTATATTGAATCTTTGTTTATAGCTATTTCTATGGTTTGTGTGTTAAAAAAATCTTTGTTTTGATGTTTGGCAGAAATATATCATTGTTGGGTCAGCTAGGCCTTATGGTCAGAGAGATATGCTGAAGTTTTCTTAATATACTGGTTCTTATGCGATTCTTGGAAGACAATCCTGGAATGCGGTTTGTGATGGTCAAACTTGCTAGTTTTTAGTTCAGACCTTTTAAAGAAATCGTTATTATATTTGATGTGTGGAAAGTGATGTACCTTTTGATAAGATCAGGTTTTAACCACTAAATTCAAACTGTAAGTGCAAGGTGGTGTGCGGTAGTATTTAGGGGTTGAATCCAAAGAGACCAAGGTTACACAACGATTATGTGAGAATAAAGTTAAGCAAATACGAAAGAGAGAGAAGTTTGTAGTTCTAAAGCTAAACGGAAATGTAAATATGCAGAAAGATGCAATGTTAGAGCAACATTGTGTAACAAAGGAATCTCAGAGGTTCATGCAAGATGATAAAGATGGATTGCGAGGGAAATCATTAAGCGAAGTCTCAAACTGAAAACACGATTCCATATTCTTTCCACTCTCGTGGCTCCAATTACTATGTCTAACAACACAATGAACTAACTCTCGTTGAACTTAGGAGGTGAAACATGCATTAATGGTCAAGTTATGATATGTTCACAAAGCTCCCTAACATCAACACTCGTCGGTTAGGTTAGTTTGCTTATTTAAGTTCTTTCAAGCTTTTCATCGAACACCTCTCGGACGTGAAACAACCTAAGCTCAGAAACTAAGTAGCAAGTCAAGTTTCATGCATTAAGAATAACAATAGATGAAGAATCATAAGATAAATTCCCAAAAATAGCAACCCTAGATCTACAAACCATGAAATTCCTATTGATAATCCTAGAAACTTATTGCACAACTACTTAGACATTGCAGAAGATAAAAGGAAAGAAGACATGATTATATACAAAAATTCAACAGAGTTCATGAGATTTCTATCGAAGAGGAACTCTCTCTCTCTAAAGTTTGTTACAAACTAAGAAAAATAAAACATAAAAGATAAAATAGATTTTTGGCCTGAATAACATACATATATATTCCCTTAAAAATCTAGGTCAAAATTAAATGCCAAACGCAAAAGCTATTTTGCAAGATCATCCCTGCCATCGCGTTTGGAAATACACATATTGCACGAAATCGCGTTTGCGTTTCTTCTCCATTTTATCTTCCAAGCCCGACCTCCGTCAATGGCGACTGCACTTCTGGTCCTTCTCATCTCTGCTCCCCCACTGGTTTTCCTTGTGTCTTCTCTCACCGTGATCACCGGAGCTCCAAAATGAGACGTCGTGGTGATCTTCTTCTCCGTCACAGCCATTGTCAAAGGGAAACAACCGAGCAGAGATCAAGCGCCTTAATTCGAGCAGCCTGGTACTTCTTGAAGCGTTTAATTCAACTGGTTCGGGATGGAAGGTTAAAGTCTGAGATCGAGAGTGTTGGATCGAGAAAATCCTTTCTTCTTCATTGATCGTCTCGAGCTCTTCGTAGCTCAAGATCCACCTCTTGTTATTTTTCACAATTGCTCCTCGTAATATTTTCAATCTTTGAACTTGACCTCATAATTTCTATTTTGTGACGATTTCCCTCATGTTTTGATCCAGAACTCTTGGTTGTTCACTCCTACCCCTGTATATGTAAAATGTACAAATGAACTCCTAATAGTGCGTAAATGCAATCTGTAAACATAAAAATGCATAAAAAACGATGAAAAGCAATAAAAATGACACTCATCACCCTTTTCTGTGTAAGATAAGGTGTTGATATAATTGTTTATGTGAAAAAGTTACTCAGCCAAAAGTCAGGTGAAATGAAAGACTACGAAAGAAGAATAACTATAACAGATTTATACTGTGCGTTAAATGATTGTGTTACATTCATGAGAAAACATGAACTTACTTATCTCCAAGGGTTCACAAACGGCAACCTTTTGTTGTTATTTTATTAACTAATTATGTTCTTCTTATTTGCACTATAATAATAATAATTTACTGTAGGTAACAGCTCTACCAATCGTGAATAATGGATCCCGAAAGTCACTTCCATTTGTTGTGTAATCAACTTTTGCATAACTCAGTCATGTGCTTTAAACTCATTAAGTAGCGGGGAAGGACTTCGTGGTAAGGTCATAGCACTCACTAATAAATATTCACCCTTTCTTGGCTATTGAACCATTCATGTCCAGAAAACTTATCAATTTCTTTCCAATTTCCTTCTTAAACAAAATAACATAATTTAAAATAAAAACACTGGAATGAACCCTTGATTTACCAATAACTAAATTAATCCATTTTCATAGCATTGAATTACCGTATGTACATCAATATTACTAAATTATAATTACTGTTTTTGAAGATATAATATTGTATTACTAAAAAAATTATCAT